>BQNB010094874.1:0-24524 GCA_026074375.1 Tanacetum coccineum
GACTCGCAACCTCGATCTAGTACTCGATCTTTGGAGACCATAATTAACCTATGGCTCTTGATACCACTTGTTGTACAATTACAACAACAAACCCGAAGTTCGATCACGGAATGCTAAATTACGAGTTGTATCGAGCATAAGTAGCAAACACGCGCGAGACTACAAAGAACTGACAAGAATATGCACACATTATACCCTCGTACCAAACCTTTATTAAATCCCTAATAAAGCTATTACAACGAGGAAGAAGAATGAATAACTAGCATCCTCCTCATCTCTATTTATAGGGATGAGGGGATAGAAAACTTTCCTAAATCAAATAGGAAACTCCTTGCCTTGCAAGGCAAGCTAAACGATTCCTAGTTTAAGTCTAATCCTAATATATATTACAACGTACACTTAAGTCCCTAAACTATGTTAAGTTTACTACTAATTTTCCTACAATTTCCACCTTAGGAGTAACACTTAAACATAATCGATACTCAGCATTTTTCCTCGTGTTGGAACCTCAAATCGGGGACCACCTTGTCGACCAGGTATTGTACTTTAGTAATTTCCCTAGATTAGCTTTCATAGACTACTTTACTCTTTTTTTCAACAACATTACCCTATGCACCTTCTTGACCAGGTACTCTGGTTACCATAATGTTTGCCGCCACATTTATACCAAGATGTACCTCTTCATGCTCCTTTACCAAGCAGACCGTGTTTGTCTTTTCTTCAAGTTGCTTATCATCTAATCGTCTTTGAGCCACTGCAGCATCATCGTTACTAACCTGAAAGACCTCAGCTTCACGATCCCCTTGAGCTCCCTGCAGTTCCACCTCAAACCAAATACGTTTTACATCTTGTACTCCATGGACTCCTGTTTTGACATCAGGACCAAGTTGTTTGAACCCAACTATTTTAGAACAAAGTTACTTTAATCCAACTTGTTTTGAACCTCCATGATTTTGTACACCAAAATTCGCCACTTTTGCTTCCAAAGTATACACACAGTTCTTTTTCTTGATCCCAGTCATCATAACCCGACAACCTTTGATTACCTTGATTCTACCCATCTGCATCTTCACAGTATAACCCTCTTTTTCAAGAGTACCCAATGAAATCAAACTTCTTCTTAACCCTAGAACATACCTGACATCCTCTAGTATAAAGCTTGATCCGTCATGCAACTGTATCTTTACTTTCCCTGTCCCTTTGATAGTGCATGTCCTGTTATCAACTAACTGAACCGAATCACCATCGACAACCTTAAAGTCATACAAGAAGTCCCTCCTATGTGTCATATGATAAGACCAGCCTGAATCCATTACCAATTCAGTCATCTCATCATTCCCAACTACCACCAGGGCTTCTCCAAAGTAGGCGTTACCCTCATTATCAGAAGAATCAGAATCATGATTACGCTTACTCTTCTTGACGAACCCACTTGACTTCTTCTTTGGACAGTCTTTCTTCAGATGACCATCTGAATGACATATGAAGCACTTGAGTTTACCAGTTCCACCCTTTGACTTAAACCGCGAACTTCTACCAGAATGAGCTTTACCTGAATGATCTGACCTTCCCCTTACATATAACCCATCATCAGCTTCTTCATTTATTCCTTTAGTTCTTTTCTTCAACTCCTTTGAATTCAGAGTCATTCTTTCCATCGTATTTCTTGATGTCAAACCTAGTTATAGAACTAGTCATTCTTCTTTAACCTTGCTAAAAACCTTGTCAATTTGTTTCTTAACCAACTTTACCAACAACTCTCACAAGCCGGGTGTAATATACCCGTTGTTGTTAAAAACCCTTCTTGCAAATCGAATTAATTGGAATAACCCTAAACCCTTGATTTTGAACAAGCAAACCCGATCGTAAACTTGAAACCCAAGCAAACCACGATCGAAACTAGAACCACAAGAAAAAAAAATATACTCGCAACAAGATACCTTCGAACACTCGAATTAAAAAAATCCCAAGTTGAATTCGTTTTATAAAACCTAAACGAATACCTTTTGAAAAACCAAAAAGACAACAAAATCTTATCAACTTTGTAGTTTTGTTCCTTCACGTGAGATAAAAGGGTAAAACCTTAAAAAGACTTTTATTGCAACTTCTTCACGTGAGTTTTAATTAGAACCTTAAAATCAACCTCTCGTCAATCAACCGATCGCTACAATAACCGATTCGAAATCGGAAACTGAACCTCGATACTTCGAACGACTCGTAACCTCGATCTAGTATTCGATCTTCGGAGACCACAATTAACCTATGGTTCTTGATACTACTTGTAGTACAATTACGACAACAAACCCAAAGTTCGATCGCGGAACGCTAGATCGCGAGTTGTATCGAGCACAAGTAGCGAACACGAGAGACTACAAAGAACCGACAAGAATATGCACACGTTATACCCTCGTACCAAACCTTTATTAAAACCCTAATAAAGCTATTACAACGAGGAAGAAGAATGAATAACTAGAATCCTCCTCATCTCTATTTATAGGGATGAGGGGGTAGAAAACTTTCCTAAATCAAATAGGAAACTCCTTGCCTTGCAAGGCAAGCTAAACAATTCCTAGTTTAAGTCTAATCCTAATCTATATTACAACGTACACTTAAGTCCCTAAACTATGTTAAGTTTACTACTAATTTTCTTACAGATGTTATATACATAAGACGTTAAACGGGTGAGTCGATGAGATATCGATAAACAAGAGACGTTTAACGGGTGAGTTGATGTGGTATTGATATATATGAGACGTTAAACCTGTTAGTCGATGTGATATTGATATACATGAGATGTTAAACGGATGAGTCGATGTGATATATATGAGAGACGTTTAAGGGGTGAGTCAAGGTGGTATTGATATACCTGAGACGTTAAACCGGTTAGTCGATGTGATATTGATATACATGAGACGTTAAACGGATGAGTCGATGTGATATTGATATACATTAGATGTTAAACGGATGAGTCGAGATGTTATTGATGTACATGAGACGTTAAACGGGTTAGTCGATGTGATATTGATATACATGAGACGTTAAACGGATGAGTCGATGTGATATTGAAGAGCTAAGAAACGGTTATGAAGAGAAAGTGGATCAATGATACAAATCATCCAATCATACCAATAAATGCTTAATTTTGAGTTCATATGAGCGATTCAACCATACTAAAGTCTTGATATCATCTCAGTGGTATGGTATTCCAAATTACACATTACTGTAAAACATGTACTAGGTTTTTCCCTTGATACTTAATAGAGTATGTTTTCTTAACTATAGCAGTTTGTTCCAGTTGAGATAAAATCTTTATACCTGCAGAACCATGCATGTTAAGTACGTACCAGAATATAAATTTGGTTCACTCAACTCTGGATTACCAAAACTCCATTGCCTATAATTTAGTAGATATCGGTAATCTCACATCAGTAAACCATAATAAATAAACTTTAGAAATGTGCGTGAGCAGGGACGGACTTAAGATTTTCAAATGGGTGTTGCACAAATTTTTTCGAAAAGGTCTTGCACAAATGTATTTTATTCATAAGTGTTAAAATTTGCACCATAGAGGATTTTTTTGCTAAACTCAAGTTCCACTATAAAGAAATAAAGTAGCAAAAGATATTATTGGAGGTTGCACGTATTAAAAACCGACACTTTTTAAAAACAAAATACATTTTATGACGCAAAATCAGGTGTGGCCCGTGCCACACCCAGCTCCCACGTGGGTCCATCCCTACGCGTGAGCACTCGATCAAGACTTGATACCAAATTAAAGCTAGTAAAAATGCATGCTTTTAAAACGTCCACAAAACATGTTTTAAACAATTTTCTATCCATTACCCCCCCCCCCCCCCCATGGTACTTATTTTAGGAACATAAGATAGTAGAACCAATAGACCAAAGATGTTCCTTTCGATTCACCACTTCCAACTCCGAAAATTATAAAACAGTTCACAATTCCCATTTATCTGAAAGACAATAAAGAAACTTACGAAAACTTATAACCTTATAACATTTTATATATCTGAGAATATTATGATATTCAAGTCAAAGCCGCTGGAGGTGGTGGTTGTGGTGCGCGTGGTGGTTTAGGTGTACCTGGTGCGACTGGGCTTCTACTGTAGTTGTCCCCCGGTGGTGGAGGAGATGAAACCGTTCTTCGTCTTCTTTGGTTTTTTGTAGGAACCACAGCTTTTGTTGCAACCTTGACTCAATTCTTGGATACTTGCATACATTTTGAAATCATAATCTATTTATGCACCACAATTCTTATTAGAAACTGTGTTAGATATAATATATATACAGCAGTATTGATTGTTTCATAGTACTCATGACAAGCTTGTATAGTTCTGTTCTATAGTGTGAATATTTAATAAAAGTTATTAAAACCAAATGATTACACGGAAAACAAGTACTCTAATCTTACTTGAAGGACAGTTGGCTTGACGAGATGTTCAAGTGTAAATATAAAAACAAAGACCAAAAGTATTAGTTTTTGAGAAAACTTTTCCATCTTAATTTCTTTCCAAAGTGTTTTGCATATTTATCAACGAGACACGTGATCGATCTATAAATCTGCATTGACTTCGCATTGACTTCACATTCACAAGTGGGATTCAATAATGTTTACAAATTGACTTCGTCTTCAAAAATATCTAGTTGTTGAATATACTTATGGTACAAAAGTTTAATGGTGTCACTATACCACAAGATTTTACTTGTAGTATATAAAACACTCTACTTTATTATGAGCCACAGCTACCATAGATTATTTGCATCTTCAGAAAAAAAAAATAGTTAGTGTTTAATGATCGTTAGAAGGTGGTAACTAAATTTAGTATTTTTGCCCAAATATACAATAGATGATTGTTCCTAGCTAATTACTCCGTACATCCAACGCTATATAAAGCAATACTGATCGGAAACAGTTCTTGCGTCTTTTAGAAACGACATTGCTACAAACTTAACTACTTAAGGTAGATTAAGAAAATGTAAGAAAAAACAAATGGACTTCAGCGAATTTATTTAGTAATCAATCATTAAAATTCAGAATAAACATACAACTCCTAGTTGTGCCAGATTATACTTGCTACACCAAAAGAACAAACAAACGAAGCTTAAATGCTTAATGCAATAAATTACATACAAATAAATAAATCAAATAATTTGTATCTTTCTGAAGAGCTTCACATGTCTGAAAGAGGTGTTGAGAAAACTGGGATACTTTGTGGGTGCCTAAAGAAGTTATCTGGATCAACTCTAGCCTTGATTTGTATCAACTTCTTAAAATTGTCACTCTTCCAATACCTTTCGCCCCAAACACTTGCTTCTTCGTAACTATCACTTCCAACTCCCAAATCCAAATCATTGTAGTTAAAATACACCTCCCTCGGGTTACTAGATACGTACGGCTCTAGAAACGCTTCAAAGCTTTGTAGCCAATCTCTTCGTGCAAGCGATGTTGGAGTTGTGTATGAAGGTTGGTCGCTAAAGTCAACTGTTTTGAAAAACTGGTACAGCACTCCAGCTCTATGAGGATACGGAATTGCTGTCTCTGAGAACTCACTCATCATTCCCCCGAATGGGTTTATGATAAAAGTATCTGATCCGTCGTTTTCAAATATCTTTTCCCATATCTTTTTAAGCCCGTCTATGGAGATTGGTGCTCGAATATAGTCTGATTTACCTTTGAAGTTCAGCGTAGCGATGGCTGATCGGTTAGCAAGAGTCTCGGTAGGGGTCGAGGTTGAAAAGCCTCCAAATAGAAGGCTTGTTTGTTAGAAGTCAGTGAATAAGAATTCCTAGAGATAAATGAATCCATTTATTTCAACCAAGAAGGAAGTAGGGCATTCCAAGAACAATTTAAACCTGTCATTAATAGGTTGAAACAGCAGGGATACATTGGAGAAGAACCCCTCAAGCACTGGAAAAAGAATGGTGAACTTTGTAAACTGGATATAATCAATCCAGATGTTACAATAGAAGACAAGCCATTAAAGCATGTAACACCAGCAATGGAAGACTTGTTCAGAAAACATGTCGATAGTCTTCTCAAAATTGGTGCTATCCGCCCAAGTAAAAGCAGGCATAGAACGATGGCGATGATCGTAAATTCAGGAACAACAATTGATCCTGTAACAGGAAGAGAAGTTAAAGGAAAAGAGAGGATGGTATTCAACTACAAATCCTTGAATGACAACACATACAAGGACCAGTACTCTCTACCAGGCATAAATACGATCATCAAGAGAATAGGAGGTGCAAAAATATTCTCAAAGTTTGATCTCAAATCAGGATTCCATCAAGTTGCTATGGATGAAGAATCAATCCCTTGGACTGCATTCTTAGTTCCAGGAGGACTCTATGAATGGCTGGTCATGCCATTTGGCCTGAAAAATGCACCAGCAGTATTCCAAAGAAAGATGGATAAATGCTTCAAAGGAACAGAGTCATTCATCGCAGTATATATTGATGATATACTGGTTTTCTCAAAGAATGAAAAGGATCATGCAAAACATTTGGAAAGAATGTTAAAGATCTGTGAAGATAATGGTCTGGTCTTATCTCCAACAAAAATGAAGATAGCAGTCTCAACAGTAGATTTCTTGGGAGCAGTCATAGGAGAAGGAACAATAAAACTGCAACCACATATCATAAAGAAGATTGTAAACTTCAATGAAGAAGAGCTGAAGACAAAGAAAGGATTAAGGTCATTCTTAGGAATCCTTAATTATGCTCGAAATCATATCCCAAAGCTTGGGATACTCTTAAGGCCACTTTATGAAAAAACAAATGCTCATGGAGATAAAAGACTGAAGCCCTCTGACTACGAATTAGTCAGAAAAATCAAAGGACAAGTTCAAAATCTTCCGGACCTGGAAATTCCACCGGAAAATGCTTACATCATCCTGGAAACAGATGGATGCATGGAAGGATGGGGAGGAATAGTCAAATGGAAAAAGAGCAAGGAGGATCCAAGAAGTTCAGAAAGAATTTGTGCATATGCAAGTGGCAAATTCTCAACAACTCAATCTACAATTGATGCCGAAATCAATGCATGCATTAACACCTTGGAGAAATTGAAGATTTACTACCTTGACAAACAAGAAGTAACTCTAAGAACAGATTGTCAAGCCATCATTAGTTTTTATAACAAAACTAATAGCAATAAATCCTCAAGGGTTAGATGGATCAAGTTTGCAGATGCAGTCACAGGAACAGGCGTCAAAATTAACATAGAACACATAGAAGGAAAACATAACACCCTTGCTGATTCTCTTTCAAGACTTGTTAACCTTTGTTTTGCAGAATGCACAGGAGAAATGAAGGAATTAGCAACAGCAGCTCTTTACTCAGTGGAGGAAGTTCTACAGTCCCCCAATGCCTTTCAGAAGAATATGAAGACTACCTGCGAAGAAGTCATGAAGATTTCCAACCACTTCCTAGAATCTTCACAAAAACTATCTTCACGCTTGAAGAACCAGGAGCAATGTATAAATATTACCAGCTCAAGGCCAACCACACCCCAATCAGAATGGATAAATCTGATGCATGGAGATCAGTCGCTCAAGACCTTGAAGTTTCAGCAGCAAAAGAAGCAGTTAAAGCCATGCGACATCTACAAGCAATCATACAATACAAAGCTCAAATCTGTTTTGGGAAATCAACCAAAGATAACCACTGGTCTGATCAAAGAGAAGATGTTAGAGTTCAAAATAAAGAAGCCAGAAGAATCCTCATTGAACTGGAAGCCCTGGCACAAGGATTGGGACGCAATAACATCTAACTACTCAGAAGAAGACGCAATCAAAGACGACGACAACGCAATCAACGACGACGACAAGTACCGCTACAACAGGAAAGGATTTCTAGAAGATGACGAAAGCAATGAAGATTCAATTTTAATTGTGGACCCGAGATGGGATGATTATTGTCTACAAACGTTAAAATTGAATCGTCTCATTCTGCTTTGTCTAGAAGCTCGAAGGGCCCGTATGTAACAAAAGTCTACAAAAACGTGCTACAAAAGTCCACAAGATAAAAAGAAGTCGGTCCCACTTATGTTTAATTATTAAAGCCGCTGGTCCCGCTAATGTTTAAATATTAAAGCCGCCGATCCCACTTATGTATAATTAGTGTGAATTATTGTATCAAATAATGGCCAGGGAATATGCCATGGTTTATTCCCTAGAATATACTAGATGCCAAAGCATATGCTTTATGCCAAAGGCATATCCTCTTATTGTATAGCCTATAAAAGGCAGTTGTAATCGTTTGAAAGTATCATTTAAAACCACCACTACTACTACCACCACCACCCTTGTAACATCAAGCTTCCGCGGTATTTTTAATATAAAGGTGTGTTTAAAGTAACTTGTAAATTTAAGTTTTAGTTTTTGAGCTTTAATACAAGATAAAAATTCCTGGTAACGTAATTTTCATCTATATTATGCATCGCCATCAAATAAAAGCTTAGGTATAGTATAGCTAATAAGACCATCCAAAAAGCTTCATTTAGTTTTCTTTTCCATATTCGAGTCGCCTCATATATCATAAGAATACGCGTAACCACTTTCACTGCCAATTACAATAGTAAACGAATGCCAAAAAAATCAATACAATTTAACACATAAAACAAATTTGAGTGCGCAAAATGTTTTGTTAATATCTATCGACACCGGTACTCCCTTGTACATGCCGCATCGGTTATCTCACGTGTTGTACAATCATTTAGCGCAGAAAGTATTGCAACACCACTTTGCAAAGTAACGTATTTCTGTGATCCAGTCCATCATTTACGTTACTAACTGTATGCGACTCACACATAACATCACTCTCAACCGATCTAAAGTAGACCCCGCTATTACGCTTCGGGTGTGCAACATCACCATCGGTCGTTCTAAAAAAATACCCTTATTTCCACGATTTGGAATACGGGATCCATGTGGCATAATAACATTAGTAGACCTAAATAAAACCCTTTATTTGTTGGATTTGACCGCAAGCCAACATCATCTTTCGTACTCTCTATTAGGTTCATGTAACCCGGTTTCAACGTTTAAAGTTTTTCTTTTGGACGTATTTACTGATTCATTCTTATTTACATCAGCTAATTTTCTTTTGCCTTTCATTTTTGATATAACAATAATAGGGCAAACTATGAATGCAATTTAAAGTATTTGGCAACGTAAAATAATAATCATGTGTTGGTGATTTTAGTGTCATCAGGCCATTTAGGTAATGGATTTACTGGAGACCAATGAGATTTCATGTTCAGCTCGGAAACAAGTTAGGAGAGTGTGGAGTACACGCTTGTTGAGCTAACATGTAATCTATCAAGACAGAAATTGTAGAGTTTACGCCGTAAACAGTTGGTTGTTTACGCCGTAAAGTCTTGTGATGAAACGGGAAAACTTGGAAAAGATTATGCCGTAACAAAGAGACTAGGTTACGCCGTAACCTTTAGTCAGGAACCAAGGTTTGGTAGTTTACGCCATAACCAAATGTTGTTACGCCGTAACTAGTGTGAAGTACATAGACATTACGCCGTAACTGTTTGCGTTACGCCGTAAAGTCTATGACAGGAAGTTGGTTAAATTCAGTTTTAACCAACATAAACTGCTCGTAACCGTCTTAATTTTCTGATATATATTTACAGGAACATATTTGGTGGATACACACAGAAAATAACAAAAATACATACAATTCCTCTAATCTTCTTTATTCGTGATTCTTGTGCCTAGAACACAAATTGCTATACTCCTTATATTATCCCGATAGAGATTTCGTGCAACCCAGACATTGTTAAGGGTCGAAATACTTTATACGGAAAGTGGATTTTTTTTACACGATATAAGCGAGTTATCCAGGATTATCACATCAACAAACACCCTAACTATCTAACAAACGTATAAAGTATTTGGTTTGTGATAATCGTGGATGAAATCTATGGAAGTGTTATTAAAAGAGATGAATTCAAGATTTGTAGATGGAAAACAGATTGTTTCAAGAGGACATGAAGGGTCTTGGTATTTTGTATGGTGAAAGATGTTTTTGGGATTTTATAACCAATAGAAGTCGAAACATACATCTACGACGTTAGAATGTATGCATGGAATCTGGAAATGAGTGCCACGCTTCAATGAAAGTATAAATGGTAACATAATCCATTTAGTCACAACATCAAATCAGTAAGCATTTTCTATTCCTATTTTTATCTTTTATATCATGGAATGGATGTTAACTTATTCATGGAATGATAACATGTTAAGTAGTTATCGTGTTGCATGATAAAGTTTTCATACAATCAGAAAGTTTATGATAATTTATATCCCAATTTATGTCCAAACCAGGAAGCGTCATCATTATATGAAATGTTCAAACAAATCAATTAAGGTTATTATTAATTAAGGTTTGAACAAGGATTGTGTATTATGCATGTTGAGCATGTGGATTTGGCAGGAACGTAACCGTTAGTTGTTTTATTGGACGGTTAGTGTAATTTGGCCAAAGGCTCTGATTATAATGATAAGTGATCAATTTTGTGATTGTTCCTTGGTGTCGGTTTTCATATCTGCAAAACTAATCGGAAATCATCTAGTTTTTCGTCTTGACGTTTGATTCCTACTAATTAAAACTCCTGATCATGGCATAAAATAAGTTGTGTTACATGATTTCTATTTGCACAAATATCTATTAAATTGTTCTATCATGACAAGGATATGGGCATAATCCTTCTCAGAAGGCTTGGATTTTTATCTATTTTGCCATAGAAATTTAATTGATTCAAATGATGTGTTTTGGGTCTTATGATATTTGTGTTATATGCTTCATCAACATATGTAATTGAATTTGAGGAACATGCATGATATGAAATGGATATAAGTCATATGTTTGTAATGCATGCATAATGTTTTATTACATATTTTATTTGATTTGGTAAAGAGTATATGTTATATACTTTGTTTTATTTGATAAAGTTGTGAATTATCTATGATATTCTTATAATGAAGTGAGTGAATTGGTTAAAATTCATGGTTACTTTTAGATGCTAAAACTACAGGAAATCACTTAACGTGATTTGAATAAAAGGCATGTTTTAATGATTGTCTTTGTTTTTCCTCGTGATTTACCGATGGTATAAGTAAGACATGTTGTCTTGATTGGTGTTTGATGGAAAATGAAGTGTCTCTTGTATAGTTGTATTTCTGTATGAAATAAGGGCATCTAAACTCTACTATGATATAGAGTGGTAATCGTGTTGGGTAAGTGGCAAAAATCATTTGGGAATTGGTTACGCCGTAACCAATGAGTGGGTTTACGCCGTAAACTCATTGGGTGATGTTTAAAAGATCATTTAGTATTTGTTACGCCGTAACCTTTACGAAGTGTTTACGCCGTAACAAGTGTGAATACTATATTCAAAGAATTTGATCTTCTGTTTCGCCGTAACCATTTGATTTACGTCATAACTAAGAAAATGGTTACAAGATTATGTCGTAACACCTGGTTGTTGCACCGTAACATAAAGTCAGTAACAAAGACTTGTTGGATTCCCTTGATCCTGTATTTTCCGATATGTAGGAATCATTCATGAAACTACAGTTCCTTACACGCCACAGCAATATGGCATGGCTAAAAAGAAAAATAGAGCTCTTAAAGAAATGGTTAATTCCATGTTATCTTACTCGGGTTTGAGTGAGGGGTTCTAGGGAGAAGCCATGTTAACGGCTTGCTATTTATTGAATAGGATTCCTAATAAAAGGAACAAGACTACCCCATATGAACTTTGGTATAAGAAACGACCCAACTTGTCATTTTGCGAGTTTGGGGTTATAGAGCCGTTGTTAGGCTACCTGATCCGAAAAGGAAAACTTTGGGTGAAAAGGGTATTGATTGCATCTTTGTTGGATATGCTGAGCATTTCAAGGCATATAGGTTTTATGTTATTGAACCTAATGAATCTGTTTCTATAAACTCAATTATTGAATCAAGAGATGCAATATTTGATGAGAATCGTTTCTCTTCAATACCTAGACCAAAGGATATTATACCAAATGTGCAAGAATCTCAATTGGATGATCACACTGATGATGTGCCAAGTGAGATTCTTGAGCCTCGAAAAGGTAAAAGAGTTCGGAAATCTAAATCATATGGTTCTGATTTTCAGCTATATTTAGTTGAGGGATCAAGAGATCAAGTTGGATCGCAATACTCTTACTGCTTTAGCATAGAGGAGGATCCTAGAACCTATAATGAAGCTATGCAATCTCGTGATGCTGCTTTCTGGAAAGAAGCTATTGATGATGAGATTGGTTCTATTATGGAAAATAATACTTGGGTCTTATCTGACTTACCCCCTGGTTGCAAACCTTTAGGTTGCAAATGGATCTTCAAAAGGAAGATGAAAGTCGATGAAACAATTGAAAAGTTTAAAGCTAGATTGGTAATCCAAGGTTTTAGACAAAAAGAAGGGATCGATTACTTCGATACATATGCACCAGTTGCTCGTATCACTATTATTAGATTGTTGTTGGCCTTAGCAGCTATTCACAATCTAGTGATCCATCAAATGGATGTTAAAACAGCATTCTTGAATGGTGATTTCAATGAAGAATTGTAACCGAAAGGATTTGTTATGTCGGGTAATGAGCATAAGGTGTGTAAACTGGTTAAGTCATTGTATGGGCTCAAACAAGCACCTAAACAGTGGCATCAAAAGTTTGATGAGGTTGTGTTGTCAAGTGGTTTTCATAATTTGATAGCTCCGGTAAAGGTGTCATAATTTGCTTATATGTTGATGACATGTTGATTTTCGGAACCAAAATCAAGTTGATAAAACTAAGAAGTTTTTGTCATCAAAATTCTCAATGAAAGATATGGGAGAAGCGGACGTTATTCTTGGTATAAAGATTAAACGTGAGAATAAGGGGATTGTCATTACACAATCTCACTACATTGAGAAAATACTCAAGAAGTTTAATCGTGAAGATTGTTCTCCGGTGAATACTCCCATGGATCCGGTAGAAAAGCTTAAGCCGAATACAGGGAAACCTGTAGATCAGCTTGAATACTCAAGAGCTATTGGTTGCTTGATGTATGCTATGACAAGTACTAGACCTGATATTGCTTATGTTGTTGGTAGATTGAGTAGGTTTACTAGTAATCCTAGTAGACAGCATTGGAAAGCAATAACAAGGGTATTTAAGTACTTGAGAGGTACTAAGGATTATGGTGTATCATATGTTAGATATCCTTCGGTGTTAGAAGGCTATTCAGATGCTAGCTGGATAAATCATGCTGAAGATTCATCTTCTACAGGTGGATGGGTGTTCTTGCTTGGGAGAGGTGCCATTTCATGGGCTTCCAAGAAGTAAACATGGAATCTGAGTTTATGGCGTTGACTGCTACTGGAAAAGAAGCAGAATGGCTGAGAAACTTGATATATGAGATTCCAATATGGCCGAAACCAATAGCACCAATATCTATCCGATGTGATAGTGTTCTCACGATGGCTAAGGCATATAGTCAGGTGTTTAATGGCAAGTCTAAACACTTAGGTGTTAGACGTAGTATGATTAGGAAGTTAATCATGAAAGGGTGATTTCTATTGAGATTGTAAAGTTGCAACGTAATTTAGCTAACCACTTGATGAAGGGTTTAGCTAGGGACTTAGTGATTAAGTCAATGTTAGGGATGAGATTAAAGTCCATCTAAATCTACTATCTATGAGATACCCAATTCTCTTCTAATACAACGTTAGAAGCTGAATTCAATGTGGAAAGCTCATAGCTAGAGATTGGAACACATATATTTATCCCAAGGTTGTGTTAAGACCTGCAAGTGATGTTAGGTTGAAGTTTAACTTCTTAATGGTTCTTTGAAAAAGTGCTAGTAGGGCATGACTAAAAGAAACAACCTATGTGAACATGAAGTTTTGCCGCTTTAAGAAGTTTGGACTTGGCTTCCTATATGTTCTTTAATGGATTGGGACACATGGCTTGTAAAGTGTCAACTAAATGAACTTTAGAGTGTTGTAGAAACGAATGTGTATAGTATCTTCAGGTATTCAAATGGATTGACGGGTTCAATCGTTACGACACCCCGATTTTCGAATATTTGGAATGTGTATTATACTAAGATGAAAATTCAATCGCAAGACATTTTCATTTATGCATTTGTTTGTTTCGTTATTTTGTTTTAACATAAGAGCATATATCTTTATATATGTTTTAGTAATCAAGATTATACTAAAATGGAGGGGATTTGTTGATGATTTTAGTGTCATCGGGCCATTTAGGTAATGGATTTACTAGAGACCAATGAGATTTCATGTTTGGCTCAGAAACAAGTTAGGAGAGTGTGGAGTACACGCTTGTTGAGCTAACATGTAATCTATCAAGACAGAAATTGTAGAGTTTACGCCGTAAACAGTTGGTTGTTTACGCCGTAAAGTCTTGTGATGAAACGGGAAAACTTGGAAATGATTACGCCGTAACAAAGAGACTAGGTTACGCCTTAACCTTTAGTCAGGAACCAAGGTTTGGTAGTTTACGCCATAACCAAATGTTGTTACGCCGTAACTAGTGTGAAGTACATAGACATTAAGCCGTAATTGTTTGCGTTACGCCGTAAAGTCTATGACAGGAAGTTGGTTAAATTCAGTTTTAACCAACATAAACTGCCCGTAACCGTCTTAATTTCATGATATATTTACAGGAACATATTTGGTGGATACACACAGAAAACAAACAAAAATACATACAATTCCTCTAATCTTCTTGATTTGTGATTCTTATGCCTAGAACACAAATTGCTATACTCCTTATATTATCTCGATAGAGATTTCGTGCAACCCAGGCATTGATAAGGGTCAAAATACTTTATACGAAAAGTGAATTTGTTTTACACGATATAAGCGAGTTATCCAGGATTATCACATCAACAAACATCCTAACTATCTAACATCATGCATATATGAGCAATATCAAAACAAACTAGCAGAAATTACCTTTTGCTGCTCATATGTTTCTTATAGGCCAATGCGATTTCACTGAATACAAACAACCGACAAATATTAACTATCTAATTTTGCTGATAATTTCCTGTAATTCCAAATATCGTGACAGCCCTTTCAGCAACCATTCAATCAAAAAACACCCCAAAACATCCATATACGAAACCTATAATCACACATTTAGATTTATAAAAACAGAAAGATCAAAAGCTAAACACCAGCTTATACATGCATAAATAGCCATTTAAACCACGTTACCGGTCTTTATTTGCAAAACTCGGAAATTTCACAAACACCTAAACATTATCTCCTTCTTAACACATTTTAACATTTAATAAACACCATAAAACATACAAAGTCATTCTTACTTACAAAAAACACAAAAAAAGAAAACCAAAACCCAGAAATATATCAACCAAACCAAACTGCTAATTTGTAAATTAAAGCTCCAATAATAGCAATTCTCAATTTTCTGATCACACCCTTTTATTACCTGATGACGGTGGTGTGTTGGTGAAAAGAGGTTTGGTGAATGATGTATTTGATAACGTTTAGTTTCAAGTTTATATTTTTACCGACTAACCTATCTAGACTAAATACTAACGAGCAGTGTACCCGATCGAATGTAGCTAGTTATATGGTAAGTACAGGTCGGTCGCAAAGAGTGGATGGAATTTAAAGTATTTCAGTGTCTACAACTAATTGGGTGGTTTTAACCTGAGAGGTTGTCATAATTTGTATTTTACCTAATTAACTAATCAAACTAGAAAGCAAGTAAATAGTGAGGTTTAGATCAATACAGTTGAAGTCATGTTAACCGCTTAATCCTACAATGTCTAGTTTAGTTTATGTTTGCTATTTGTGCGATGATTCCGTTATTTAACGTTGGTAACTTTTAGAATAATAAGGCTCGGATGGTCACATATACCTTATACTATAGTGCCTAACCTACATCCTTAGCCAACACACTCCGGCAAGTTAAACCCTCACCACATGTTGTGTCGTAAGCTGGTACGGATAATTAGGATGGCCTACGTAGTTTAGTCCGTTAACTAGTTTTATTATGATTTACTAGCGGGCATAAATATTGGCATATTACGGTTTTGTCCACCTGATAATGCGCTTGCAATAACTTATATGCCTCGTCACGTTGGTCTAAACTAGGGTTTGGTCCACCTTTAGTCCTAATAGGGAAATCTGCAAGTCTATTACGTAAGGTCTCCGCCAACAAGAACCTACTAAGATTCGAATTATAAAGTTATAAGTGGTCTCCTAAGCTTACATAATCTTGCAATAAACATAAAAAATAAGCATATAAATGAAAGCATAAGGATAAACATAATGAAACTATCCAAAATTCATAAACAACGAGAATCAAAGCAAATAATATAACTAAATAAACATCGTATTCATAAAACGACTAACACCAAGGGTGTTAGCCTATAATCACCGTAGCAAATACAAAGTTAATCATCAAAGATTGGATAAACAAAAACATTACAAAATCGAGAAAACAAACCAATTGATTAATTACTTGTAAACGATATGAACTATGTTCCCCCACTTGATCTTGATTATGTATGGTGATTCTGGTCTCTTTTGTCGAAGTAGGGTTATGGAGTTGGAAGAATGTCTGTAAAATTTGAGTCATTGTGTCTCTATATATAGTTTCTGTCCAGAAGCGCGATACGGTGTATCGGTAATAATGGATACACTATATCCTAATGTATGCGTAAAGGCCAAGTACATTCCTTTTATCATGACAAGTCAATGTTGACCCTGCCTTCAATATGCCTTATCAGGAATTGACGTCGATATGGGTATGCCTTTGATGGTCAACTCTTCAATTAGGGATTCAATACACCGTATCCATAAACTGGGATATGGCGTATCTTCTTGGATATGGGCTTCATTCCTTAGCGTATTGGAGAAGTTTAATACGGCGTATCACTGTATGTGGATACGCCATATCCTTCCTTATTGGCAAAATACAAATTTCTTTGTTATTGCTCCAAAATGCATCGTTTTCCGTGTCTTTTCCAGAATTGCTCAATAGAACCTTATTATTTATTATTTTACCGGGGAATTTCCCCTTTACCCAATAAAAACCTTAATGTTTATAAATAATGTAACACCCTAATTTTCACGGTAATAATATAACATTATTTTAAAAGCTTCCTAGTTAACTTTTAGCATTCCTATAAACTCTCATTAGTCAAAAGGACCTCCTACAAAATTAGTTCTAAAGGAATAAGGACTCTCCACGTGAGAGTTTCACTAGCAGGGGACTAACTTTGCCTAACGATGAAACCTAAAATATAATACATATAGGAATTATCAAAGTTTGGAACATTTTAGTACCCACTATTCGCTCTTCTTCCTGCTTCACGACGTACACACACAACACAAGTATAAACTAGGGTTTTGGATTTATACTTGATTTTCATCAAGTTTAAGACAAGAAATCACTTTACTCAAGCTTAGGGGTGCGAAATCTAGCTTTTCCACAAGCTAATTCGAGGTAAAAATGGTTCCCGTGTTCTTGAATTCGTGTTTTATGATTACCCAATAGTGGGTAATGCATAAAGATCATACCTTGATGCCATATGTGGGGTTTTTGTAGAATTTTATAAAGTTATGTTAAGTTGTGATTTTCCAAAATAATTAAGAACTCATGTAATCATCTACAGGATCAACTACAAGTGTTAGAGTAAGTGATGGGTGTAATCTTATATGATTCCCATAACACCATTTATGGATTAAGTTTTTAAAGTTATGGCAGTCAAACCAAACACACCAATGTTATGGCCTAGTTCACTTCTAACACTTGTTTATGACAAGGTAAACCTTATTCTAAGTAAGCTTTGTGTTATTTATGTGTTCCTAGGTCATAAAAGTTAGTCGAGTATGTATACGAGAGTTCGTTTTAGAATTCAAGCTAAATCAAGGTGAGTGACGTATATAAGAATATAAATTGGACTTTCGGAGCCCGTTAGAGGTACCACATACCTCGTGGTGCTCATGTTTATGTTATGAAATATCTAAAGTGTTATATTTGCATTATGATTCTATTGCTAATTGTATGTATATGTTATAAGTAGTGGTAACTCATATGTAATAAGCTTACTTATTAAATGTTAAAAATGGGTCAAAACATCCCCTATTGACTCGTGTGGTCAAAACAGGCCCTATTGATCTGTGTGGTCAAAAAGCCCCTATTGACCCATGTGGTCATATCAACCCATATTGACCCGTGTGGTCAAAACAATCGCTAATGACCCGTGTGGTTAAAACTCAAACAACCCCTAATGACCTGTGTGGTATAACTTCATTCCATAATGACATGTATGGTCTTAGTATCAATTTTGATGCAAATACGATGAATCAATACTTCTTAAACGTCATAAGTAGATGACAAGTGCATATGTGACATTTATGATCCAAAAATGGAACCAGACGTCCTAAGTGGACGATTTGTGTATTTATATACTTTTACGTTCCAAATATGGAAGTAGACGTCCTATGTGGATGACTTGTGCATAATTATAGCTATGTGTTCCGAACATGGAACTTAAACATCCTACATGGATGACTAGTATGCTTATAAGACCCGTTGGCCATTAAATGTAAAGTTTAGACATCCTTAGTAGATAAATATGATGATATGTCCCTAAAATGGGACTAGACATTCTATGTGGGTTATCAGAGTATGCATGGTCATATAGAACCATGCAAGGATTCACAACGTCCTAGGTGGACAACTAGCAAGCATGTAGGATTCATGTTACATACAAGTGTGATGATAAATCATTAATCTCCTTAAAGCAAGAAGGAATACAAGAGCATACTTCCGTACTAACAGTGCTAATAAGCACCAAGAATAGTACTCTTTATGAGGATTGTAAGCATATAAAGAACTTGATAAACTGAGCTATAACGAAGAAGTTCTGAATGTTACGAGTTTACGTGATATAAATATATAAAATGTTTATTAAAATAATTTTATAAAAATGGACATTCAAAACTGATAAAAAATATAAAAATATTTTGTATGTTAGAGAGCACAATTCTAAGTTTCGCAACTCACTTCATCTGTCATAGACTTCCATTTCTCACCACCTTCTTTCGCAACCAAAGAAACTTTTTTATTATCAGGGTGTGCTTCCTTAAACTCCTTCCTAAAATCATCCCTATACCACAAAAATCAATCCAAATTATATACATTAAACTAAAACAGTCCATAACTTTATAAAATTTACGCTTACATAAACAAAAAGAACGCAGTTGGTGGCCTTTTTGGCTTGCTTGGATCTCTCTCCTTTTTTGTTTTCTTCACAGATGGTTCTTTCGCTTTCACGGGCTTCTTTCTACAACACAATAATCCATTAAATTTCATAAAAAGGCCATTAAAAAAATTTCAAAACTAGTGCGTAATTTAATTACTTTTCTGCAGCAGATTTCTTAGCAACTGGTTCAGCAGGTGCTTCAACAGCAATTGTCTCTGTATCATTACAAATAACTTTATTATAAATATACAATCAACAATTTAATTATACTTAAAGGAGTGTTTGTTTCAGCTTATATAATCTGAAAAGTTTCAAAATAAACCACAAAAAGTGAGCTTATAAAACATAAGCCCAAAACCAATTAAGCTAAAAGCAAAAACAAACACCCCTTTATTATGTTAAAAATAAATTATCAAATTCATACCAAGATTCATTTTGATTTTGGCTTCAAATCCACAATCATGCATACTAATCAACGCAACAGCTACATCTTTGTTACACGCATCACTGTAAAATGTAAATCACAATTAAATTTCATTAAACCTAAAAACAAAATCTAACTGTATGTAACATTTAATCGAAAAAATAAACGATACCATCGCGTAAACGCGCTGCCGTTTTTGGCTCGCTTAAGAGTAGTGGAAGCGGTAGTGGTGGTATCAGCTTCGACCCTCTTTCGTGCTCGTGTTGCGTTGACGGATTTCGACGAATCGGAAGCACGAGCCATTTGTAAATGATTGAAGGAAGTGTGTTTTTGTTTTTGTGAGTGTGTGATTTTGGATTGTGAAAAATGGGGGTTTTAACAAGAGGGGGAAATTTTTTTAGCGGTAGAAAAATGGCGCCAACATTTTCGAGGGGAAAATTTGAAGTCAATTTGCAAAAATTTGAATTTTGGTGTTTCATCCGGATTGCCAGCGTGGCAGAAAGTGCGCCGTTGATTTGCTGTTTACTTTTCATTTTTTTTTCTGTTTTTTGTGGAAGAGTTGTATTGATTTATAAAAAAACAAAGTTGCTTTCAAAATTATTTTTTGAGTTAATATTGTAGCATCTAATATCAAGAAAAATATCTCAAATGTCTCATTATTAAGAGCTTCTTAAGAAAAATCAACAACAATACTGTTAAAATTTTCAAATTTTTAGTTGCAGATTATCTTTTTTTTCTTATGTTGGGGTTTTTTTCGTTGACTAGCAACTAAGACTACACTCGGTTAATTAAATACGTAGTTTTTTTTTGTTTTTCTCTTAAGTTAATTATTGTGAAGTTAGGTGTTTCAAATACCATCAAACTTTGTCAAATGTTTCAAAATACCCATTAAACTTTGTCAAAAAGTTCACTTATCGAATATAAACACAATTTGACGTGTATTATAACGGTACAAACTGTTGAGTGACATGTGCCATTTGTTCAGCTAACGGTAGATTTTTGAATGTTAAAAAAAACATGTTTTTTGTTCCGATATCAACCTAAAACAAACAAAGTTTGATAGGTATTATAGTAATTTATACCAATGTTTTAAAAACCGGTTTTTAAATCGACGAGGCCGAGCCATCGGGTCACGGTTTAACCGGCAATTCATCCGAGTTTTTCGTTCAAAACCGGATTCCGATCACCCGACCTGTTCACAATTTAACCGACCGAGTCAACCCGGGTTTTAAAACATTGATTTATACCGTCCATATCTAATAATGAGGCATTTGAAAAAAGCCTTTATCACTAGATGTCATTAACCTTTATTTTTTAAAAGTAAGTAGTAACCTACTACGCGACCAATTATTATTTTCAAATCTGTCCTGATCAAATCAGTTTTTATATTATTAAATCGTTAGTCGAGCAATATTAAGTTGTCATAAGCCGTTAATGGACCGATTAGTATTAAATCATTAGTCGATCAATCAAACAAATTATAAGTCTTCTAAAAATAATAAAAATATATGGAGCATAATTGTCCATTACTAAGAGTATGTTTGACAAAACTAGTTTTAAGCTGTAAAGTACTGTAAAGTTAAACATGAGCTATATAAGTTGTTGTTCTTTTTAATAAAAATGTTCGGTAAATTAGATATTTACTGTAATTATAGGGTATGTTTGGCAAAACTAGCTGTAAGTTGTACGCTGCAAACTGCAAAACTGTTAACATGAGCTACAAGCTGTATCTTTTTTTAATAAAAATGTTTGATAAATTAGCTATTAAATGTAGTTATAAGATGTAAATGACTTAAAATGACATATTTAAATAAATTATAATAATGTGGGAGGGTATATCAGTAATTTACAGTTTTAACATTTTTTTTTTTTTGAAACAGCTAACTTCAATTTTAACAGCTTCATGAATCAGCTTTTCATTTAGGAGCTACTTGTTTAAAATAAAAGTTTGTAGTTGATGTATCCAAACATGGCTACTTATTATGAAAAATATTATTTTTGTAATAAAAAGCTTACAGCTCCTTAAAAAGCTTCAAAAAAGCTCTTACCAAACAGGCCCATAAAATGTAAAATAACTTTAAATGATCTACGGTTTTAACAACTCCTAAATATATCCTTTTTAAGTTATTTTACATTTTATAATCAAAGCAAACATTTAATTTACCAACTCTTTTACTAAAAAAAACAGAGCTATTTATTTTGGAAGAGATTAATTTTGTAACAAAAAGTTTACAGGTTCAAAAAAAGCTTTAAATAAAGCTCGTGCCAAACAGACCATAAAAATAGATAAGAAAGTTTTATCAACTTTGCTATATTATCATTATTTGAATTTATTATTACAAACTTTAAAGAATAATTTAATTAGTTAGCTAAGGGTGAAAATGTCATTCTGCTAAAAAGTAGGGAAAAAAAATGAGTAATAAATACATTTTTTTTAAACTGTGTGTTTTTTGTCGCGAGACAATTTTTTTGAATCAAAGGGAGTAATCATTACCGCTTGCTAGGGGCAATCCATCTTTTATTATTGCATCAAGAGGTATAAAACTCATAGTATAAAACTTTATTTTTCATTTTAACCATAGTGATCATTTATCGCATGTACATCTGCAATAAAATGTTTATATTCGTGAACCTCTTCAGACTCTTCATAATTTAATGCATGTGTTATTATAAATCATTTGAAGAGTTGTAAAAAGTTTATGCATATAGTGAACATATGTTTATACATCAAAAATATTATAAATAATGGATTATGGATCATGCTGAAATGCTTCTTCGTCTTCAAAAATATCTAGTTGTTGAATATACTTATGGTACAAAAGTTTAATGGTGTCACTATACCACAAGATTTTACTTGTAGTATATAAAACACTCTACTTTATTATGAGCCACAGCTACCATAGATTATTTGCATCTTCAGAAAAAAAATAGTTAATGTTTAATGATCGTTAGAAGGTGGTAACTAAATTTAGTATTTTTGCCCAAATATACAATAGATGATTGTTCCTAGCTAATTACTCCGTACATCCAACGCTATATAAAGCAATACTGATCGGAAACAGTTCTTGCGTCTTTAAGAAACGACATTGCTACAAACTTAACTACTTAAGGTAGATTAAGAAAATGTAAGAAAAAACAATGACTTCGCGAATTATTAGTAATCAAATTCATTAAAATTCAGAATAAACATACAACTCCTAGTTGTGCCAGATTATACCTGCTACACCAAAAGAACAAACAAACGAAGCTTAAATGCTTAATGCAATAAATTACATACAAATAAATAAATCAAATAATTTGTATCTTTCTGAAGAGCTTCACATGTCTGAAAGAGGTGTTGAGAAAACTGGGATACTTTGTGGGTGCCTAAAGAAGTTATCTGGATCAACTCTAGCCTTGATTTGTATCAACTTCTTAAAATTGTCACTCTTCCAATACCTTTCGCCCCAAACACTTGCTTCTTCGTAAGTGTCGCTTCCAACTCCCAAATCTAAATCATTGTAGTTAAAATACACCTCCCTCGGGTTCCTTGATACGTACGGCTCTAGAAACGCTTCAAAGCTTTCTAGCCAATCTCTTCGTGCAAGCGATGTTGGAGTTGTGTATGAAGGTTGGTCGCTAAAGTCAACTGTTTTGAAAAATTGGTACAACACTCCAGCTCTATGAGGATACGGAATTGCTGTCTCTGAGAACTCACTCATCATTCCCCCGAATGGGTTTATGATAAAAGTATCTGATCCGTCGTTTTCAAATATCTTTTCCCATATCTTTTTAAGCCCGTCTATGGATATTGGTTCTCGAATATAGTCTGATTTACCTTTGAAGTTCAGCGTATTGATGGCTGATCGGTTAGCAAGAGTCTCGGTAGGGGTAGAGGTTGAAAAGCCTCCAAATAGAAGGCTTGTTTGGACCATTTTAACTTCTTCACAAATCTCTCGTGTTACATTGAGCTCTGGGAAGTTTTCTTCTAGCAACGGAATCAACGTGTCGATAGTACCTTGATAAATTCCTTCAAACGCCATTCGTATGGTTTTCTGGGTCGTATTTCCAACATTTTCGCCAAACATTTGAATCCTTATGTGCAAGTTTCGATCAATATTTGGCATAACAGTTTGATATTTATGGAAAATTTCTGTAGCGCCTTCTTCCAAAGTTTTATCAACTGTAAAAACAGTCACTTTTTCCGGAACGGGGACCAACCTCAGCTTCCATGCAAGAACAATTCCAAAACTAGAAGCACCACCACCACGGATTGCCCAAAATAATTCTTCGCCCATCGAATTCTTATCAAGAATATCGCCATTAACATCCATAAACCGAACATCAACAACATTATCAGCACCAAGACCGTATTTCCTCATCAGATTCCCGTATCCACCACCACCCAAGTACCCACCGATACCGACCGAGGGACAAACACCAGCTGGAAAATACAACGTATCGGTCTTTTGAGATATAGTATAATATACTTCTCCAAGCGCAGCACCAGCCTGGACCCACGCAGTCCTATTTGCAACATCCACGTCTATAGACCTCATATTGGTGAAATTAATCATGACAAAGGGAACATCAGCCGTGGACGAGAGGCCTTCAAAGTCATGTCCCCCGGACCTGATCCTCATCTCATAACCGTGTTTCTTGGTGCATAGAAGAGCAGTTCGAATCTGGGATTCCTCGACAGGAGTGACAATGACTGATGGTTTAGGAGTGTCGGGTTGATTGAACCTAGCATTGTTGACTGCTACTTGCCAAATTGGTAAGAAAGATGAATTGGCAGAAGTGAAAATGAGTTGAG
>BQNB010094875.1:0-26011 GCA_026074375.1 Tanacetum coccineum
AATATACAAATTGTGTTTTCTTTAGTGAGATTTTTACCTTATATTTCTCTTGGTAGAGAAGTATTTTGGAAAGAATTCTTACGGGATTAACTCTATACGTATATAAATTTGACTACACCAATGAGTACAAGCACTTCCACCTCCGGAATCTCTCCCGATGTCTCCGAACTCAAAGATATGGTCAAAGCACTGCTCCTTGATAAGAAGAATCAATCCCAAGCTCCCGCTCACCAAACTTCTGCGTCCGTAAAGGCAGTCGAGGAAAGTTGTGTGACTTGCGGTGGAGCTCATTCATATCAAAGTTGTCCCGCCACCGATGGCAACATATATCATGACAATATTCAAGCTTACGTTTCTCAACCCGCGACAGCTAATTTCAATCAAGGAAATACCAGTGCCCGATTTCCAATGGTTGCAAACCAATTTCGACCTCCTGGTTTTCCACCTATGCAAAACTATCAAAACAACCAAAATCGGGGGATTAATTTCAACCAAAATCGGGGGAACAATTTTAACCAAAATCGGGGTAATAATTTCAATCAAGGACAAGTTTACCAACCCCAGATCAATCAACCCCCGACTTTTCAAGCTCCAGCTTACCAAGCTCCAGTTACACCAGCACCAGGTGTGTCTAAGCCCGATTTTAATAACTACGTCAAGGCTAATGATGCGGTTATGCAGAACATGCAAAATCTAATGGCAAATATAATGGACCTGATCACCAAATTCGTAAATAGTAATACCGCTTCTACTTCAGGTTCGGGTTCTCTTCCAAGCAATACCACTGCTAACCCAAACGTGATGTGAAAGCAATCACTACCCGAAGCGGTGTTTCCTATAATGGACCTCAAATTTCTACTCCTCCTAAAGAGAAGGAAAATGAACCCGATGTGACAGAGGATACGGTGCAACCAAGCACCGAAAACATCCAACCTCCCGTTGTTGCTTCAAAGACTAAACCAACCTTGCCTTATCCTTCAAGGGCCAACAAAGAAAAGCTCCGTGAAAAAGACAAGGCCAACAAGAGAAGCTCGTGAAAAAGACGATCTTTTAGCTACAAATTTAGGAGATTTTTCAGATCTCCATTATAAAGGCTAAGAAATTTTCGGGACGCTCTCCTTACAAACATTCCCAAATTTGCACCAATGGTTTAGAAAAACTATTCAATGACAAGGATAAGATAATTGAGTTGACAAAGACACCGGTAAACGAGAATTGCTCGGCGGTTATCCTAAAAAAGTTTCCCAAGAAACTTGGAGACCCCGGTAGATTTCTTATACCGTGTGACTTTCCGGAGATGAATGAATGCTTAGCCTTGGCCGATCTCGGTGCAAGCATCAACCTAATGCCTCTCTCCATTTGGAAAGAACTAAGTCTCCCAGCTTTGACCAAAACCCAAATGATACTTGAACTTGTCCGGACGAAGATTTTACTCCAACCGGCATCGCCGAGGATGTTTTTTGTGAAGTTGGGAACGTTCCTTCTTTCCTGCAGATTAGTGGTAAGTTGATTACGTTGCGATCTCGAGCTCCCCTAATCTTAGGAGACCTTCTTAGGACGCACGTGCCTTAATAGATGTTCACGGTGAACAAATGACCCTTAGACATGATGACCAATCCGTGACCTTCAAAGTTGGTGATAATAAAACCTCTCTCCTACAATATCATTGAATCGGTTAACCGAGTCGATGTTATTGGACATTGCTTGTGAAGAATGGTTTAAGAAGTGCTTGAATTTTTCTGAACGTGAGCAATCACTTCTACTCGGACCTTACGACGATTCATCGCTTCTCCATCGTTCACTTCCTTCGGAGGAAGTGATTTTTAATCGGAAGAGAGCGATGCATTTCTGAACACGATGATTCAAATACCACCGGGTGTTGACGGCATCTATGATTCTGAGGGAGACACTGTTTACCTTAGGAATTGTTAAGTGTGATCAATAGTGACCCAAACCTCCCACCGTCACCAGTTTGTGAAATTAATTTGCCTGAAAAGGTTAAATCTTCATGTAAAGATCATCCCGACCTTGAACTCAAAGGACTTACCATCCCATCTGGAATATGCGTTTTTGGAGGGTAATGGAAAAATTACCCGTGCATAATCGCTTCAAAAAAACCTTGAACGTATGAGGATAAAAACCGCCCTGATCAAGGTTCTCAGTCACACAAACATGCCATAGCTTAGAAGATTTCTGATATTAAGGGGATAGATCCACAGTTTTGCACCCATAGATTTGAGGGAGGAAAACGCCTAAACCCGTAGTTTTCAAATCAGAGAAGGTGTTACCCCACAATACAAGAGTTATTAAGCAAGAAGTATCCATACTTCTTGGTGCGGTTTATTTACCCTTTCTTGACAGCCCCTGGGTAAGCCGGTGCATTGTGTCCCTAAGAAGGGATGATAACAGTAGTGAAAAATGAAAAAAATGAGTTAATACCAACTAGGTTGGTTACGGATGGCGAGTTTTGCATCAATTTTTTTTACCCCCGAAAAACACATTGATGCAACCGTAAAGGAACCATTTCCCATTTACCATTCAGGGATCAGATTGCTTGACAGATAGCCGGAAATGATTACTATTGCTTTTTGGACGGATTCTCCGGCTACTTTCAGGTCCCGATTGGCCCACTTGATCAAGAGAAGACTACATTCACCTGCCCTTATGGGACATTTGCCTACCGTCGCATGCCTTTTGGGTTATGTAATGCACCAGGCACGTTCCAAAGGTGTATGGTTGCAATCTTTCACGATATGATTGAGAAAACCATGGAAGTCTTAATGGCTGATTTCTCGGTTTTCGGTGATTCTTTCTCTCTTGCCTTTATATTTAGAACAAAATGCTCCATAAGGTGTGTAGACACCATACATCTTGTGCGCTAAACCGGGGAAAAATGCCACTTTATGGTCAAGGAAGGAATAGTCCTTGGCCATAAGATTTCTAAATCCGAGATTGAGGTTGACAAGGCAAAAGTTGATGTCATTGCAAAATTGCCTCATCCCACTACCGTGAAGGGTATTCGAAGCTTTCTCGGTCACGCCGGATTCTACCGATGATTTATTCAGGATTTTTCCAAAATCGCCCGACCTATGACCCACCTCCTTGAAAAAGAAACTCCGTTTATCTCTCACGAGGAATGCATCGAAGCATTTGAGACCCTTAAGATGAAGTTAACCCAGGCTCCAATTCTAGTTGCTCCCGATTGGGACTTGCCCTTTGTAAAACAAGTGTGATGCAGTGATTTTTGCTGTTAGGGCAGTCCTTAGCGGCAGCGTAAGACCAAGCACTTCCAGCCGATACACTATGCAAGCAAAACTATGACCGAGGCTCAAGCACATTACACTACAACGGAAAAAGAATTACTTGCCGTAGTGTAGCCCTTTTTTTTTATCGGGGGTAGGGACATTCTTGGCCATATCTTGTCTTGTCCAAAAGCATAGTGTATACGGACCATTCGGCTCTCAAATACTTGCTTGCTAAGCAGGATGCTAAGCCAAGATTGCTCCGGTGGATTTTGCTGCTCTAAGAATTTGATGTCGTTATCCGTGATAAAAAAGGAGCAGAAAATCTCGCCGCAGACCACCTTTCTAGACTTGAAAATCCCCAACAGCATGAGTCGAGAAAACAGGAGATTACGGAAACATTTTCCTCTCGAGACACTTGGGATGGTTACTTTCGTTGGTGATGATATGCCCCATGGTTGCCGAATTTTGCAAACTAACCTGCGGGGAAATTTGTGATCAAAGAATGTCGGTCCCAACAGAAAAAAAAGTCTTTCAAAGACGTCAACACTACTTTTTAGGACGACCCTTATTGTTTAACTGTTATGTGCAGATTCAAGTAATTAGGCGTTGTGTTTCGGGGCAAGAAGCTTTTGACATTCTTAAAGCTTGCCACAGTGGACCCACTAGGGGACACTACGGTGCCAATTACACCGCTAAAAAGATCTTCGACTCAGGATTTTATTGGCCCACAATCTACAAGGATGCCCATGACTTTGTTACCCGATGTGACATTTGTCAACGTCAAGGCAAAATTTCGCAACGTGATGAGTGCACAAAACTCTATCCAAGTTTGCGAATCTTTGACATGTTGGGGCATTGATTTTATGGGGGCCATTTCCCGTACTTCAAGAGGGAACAAATATATACTCGTGGCCGTTGATTATTTATCAAAATGGGTGGAAGCGAAAGCGCTCCCCACCAACGATGCCCGAGTTGTTTGCAAATTTCTTAAATCTCTCTTCTCCAGATTTGGTGCCCCTCGTGCAATCATAAGTGATCGCGGAACCTATTTTTGCAATGACCAATTTGCAAAGGTCATCTTTGTAGCTACTATGGATAGGGAGATCAGGCGTGATTCGAAGAGAGAGGTTGGATATGGGATCACCGACTCGTAGGATGAGATAGTTAAGACCCTACAGGGGGCACCCGTTAGTACTGACACAGAGTTAGGTCGACATATGATAGCATTTGAGACTAGGGTTAGGCAAGACACGGCTGAGATTTATAAGAGGTTAGACGATGAGCAGAGTCAGAGACAGCTATTGGCTGGTCGGCTCAATATGTTGTTTAGAGACAGACGAGCACATGCATATATACGTGATTTGATGGAGACAAAGGCTAGATTGTCCCGAGAGGCTTGGAGGTGATCGATGGATGCGAATGATCTTGGCCACGGAGAGGTTATGTCACTACACACTACCATACTGGGTCAGATGTCAGAGATTAAAGAGTTGCATGCTGATGATTGCAGGAGACAGGAAGTGACTTAAAAGATGCTAAAGGCAGACCATAGGAGATCTGCAAAGATGAGAGAGTTGAGGACAACTGATCGTACCCGACAGCAGCAGCTTATACAGACATTGACAGTGATGCAGTCATTACAGGGGCAGGTAACCATACTACAAGGACAAGTGACAATACTACAGGGACAGGTTACCACAATGCAGGGACAGTAGGGACCCGCTAGAGGTCCTGCACAGCCAGAGCTGCTAGAGGAGGCTGGTAGCAGTTCATAGATTAGATCATGTTATGGCTAGTCATTTTGTTTATAGCCTACTAAGTATTACGGGTTCAATCTCGGCTAGTAAGGCTTTAGGATGTTATGTTTATTTTGTAACCTAATCGTTATGATCATTTTGTATTTAAACCATTCATGTATGTTTTCTAATTTATATATGGAATGGTTGTATTATGTCACGTCTATAATCGAATTTGTTTATGAATGAATGTCGATTTGGTTATATCATTGTTGATTACAATTCAGTTGTATATTTCACTGTGTGATGTGATCTCACTTTATTTATCATGTATATGTCATGTCATGGTTATGATTTTATGAAATCTAACGGGTATTGTATTTTCTTGTGATTGAAGAAAATGGCACCAAAATGAGCCACAAGGTCAACACCAGTCACAACAACCCCAGCCCCAACAGCAACCACCACCACATCAGTCACTAATGCCCAACTTCAGGCAATGATTGACCAAGGTGTCACTGCCGCTTTGGCAGCATATGATACAAACAGGAATGGCGATGACAGCCATACTTCGGGAACGGGTGGCAGAAGGACTGAACGCGTTGCTCGAGAGTGCACTTACCAAGACTTTATGATGTGCAAACCTCTATATTTCAAAGGCACTAAGGGAGTTGTTGAATTAACTCAATGGTTTGAAAGGATGGAGACTATTTTCCGTATAAGCAACTGCTCTGTGGAAAATCAGATTAAGTTTTCCACTTGTACTCTTCTAGCAGGTGCTCTAACATGGTGGAATTCCCATGTTATGACTGTTAGTCATGATGTTGCATATTCAATGACTTGGGTCGATCTGAGAAAGAAAATGACGGACAAGTACTGTCCAAGGAACGAGATGAAAAAGCTCGAGGCTGAATTGTGGAATTTGAAAGTAAAGGGTACTAATGTGATAGGGTACAACCAACGTTTCCAGGAACTAGCACTGCTGTGTGTTAGGATGTTTCCTGAGGAGTCTGATAAGATTGAAAGGTACGTCTACGGATTGCCCGACATGATCCATGGAAATATTGTAGCATCAAAGCCGAAAATCATGCAAGAGGCTGTTGAAATGGCCACTGAACTAATGGATACTAAAGTCAACATCATTGCTGAAAGACAGGCTGAGAACAAAAGGAAGTTTGAAAACACTTCCCGAAACAATCAAAACCAACAACAACCGAACAAGAGGCAGAACACTGGCATGGCTTATACTGCAGGGACTGGTGAAAAGAAGCCATAAGGGGGATCTAAACCCCTAGGCGCTAAATGAAACTATCACCACGACGGTCCGTGTGCTCCAAAATGCCACAAATGCAACAAATTTAGCCATTTTGCCCGTGACTGTAGGAGTACGATAAATGCCAACAATGCTAACAATTAAAGGGGAACTAGTCAGTTGTGAATCTACGTTGCATCGAAGTGTGAGTTCAAGAGAAGACTTCAAGGGAATGTACAAAGTTAAAGAACAACAAAAACTATGGAAATCAAGTTGGTAATGACAGGGCTCCAGCCAAAGTATATGAAGTGGGACATGCAGGGACAAACCCAGACTCCAACGTCATGACGGGTACGTTCCTTCTCAACAACCGCTATGCTTTTATATTATTTGATATTGGTGCCGATAAGAGTTTTTTGTCTACTGCATTTAGTTCCTAAATGGATATTACGCCATCTACCTTAGATCACTATTATGATGTCGAACTAGCTGACGGGAGAATAATTGGTTAAAACAACTATCCTTAGGGTTGCACATTAAATCTCCCTGAACCACCATTCACGCAAAAATTTAAATGCCTTAGAACTAGGAAGTTCCGACGTTATAATTGTAAGGATTGGTTACAAGTACCCAAGCAATCATAGTGTGTGCCGAGAAGATTGTTCGTATCCCCTGGGGAAATGAAACATTAATTGTTCACGGTGACGGAAGCAACCAGGGACACGAGGCTCGTCTGCACATCATCTCGTACTCTAAAACACAAGAATACATGCTAAAAGGACGTCCAGTCTTTTTGGCACATGTTACTACAAGGGAGGTTGAAGATAAGTCGGAGAAGAAGCGACTTGAGGACGTACCAATAGTTCGAGATTTTCTTGAAGTATTTCATGAGGACTTGTCAGGTCTTCCTCCGACTAGACAAGTGGAATTTCAAATTGATTTGGTACCTAGTGCTGCACCTGTAGCACGGGCACCTTATCGATTGGCACCTTCTGAAATGAAAGAGTTGTCAGAACAACTAAAAGAACTATCTGACAAAGACATTAAATAGACCTATTCTCACCCTGGACTTCTGTCTTGTCTGTCAAGAAAAGACGGATCATTCCGGAGTCATGATTATCCGTGGAATTGAACAAGCTAACGTCAGAACCGATAATCCACTTCCAAGAATTGATGATTTATTTGATCAGCTCTAAGGGTCAGTGTCTACTTAAGATCGACTAAGGTCAGGATTTATCACCAACGAGGGTTTTCGAGTAAGAAAGGACATCCGAAACCGCTTTAAACCGTTACGGCTATAAAGAATTTTCAATGTATGGCCGTTGGTTTGACAAACGCACTCGTATTCATGACCTTATGAAATCGGGTGAGCAAATCATATTTGGAATAATTTGAAATTGTCTTTATTAACGATATTCTGATATATTCAAAATAACAAGCAAGACACGACGAGCACCTTATCAATCTTAGAATTGCTTAAGAGAGAAGAGTTGTATGCCAAATTTCCCAAGTGTGAATTTTGGATTCCAAAAGTACAGTTCCTTGATCACGTGATTGATAGTGAGGGCATTCACGTAGATCCAGCCAAGATCGAATCCATTAAAGATTGGGCATCTCCTAAGTCGTCAATGGAGATTCGTCAATTTTTAGGCTTGCGGGTATTTAACGAAGAGTCATAGAAGGGTTTTTCCGAAGATCGCAAACCAATGACCAAGCTCACCATAAGGAAGCTCAAGTTTGAGTTGGGGATAAACAAGAAGCAGCTTTTCAATTGTGAAGCAGAAGTTGTGCAGTACACCAATCCTGGCCTTTAACCTGAAGGAAGCCGAAGATTTTATCACATATAGCGATGCTTCAAAGAAGGGTTTGGGCGCTGTATTGATGCAAAGAGAGAAGGTAATTGCTTATGCATCACGCCAACTGAAGATTCATGAGAAGAACTATACGACTCATGATTTGGAACTTGGAGCAGTAGTGTTCGCTCTCAAGATTTGGAGCACTATATGTACGAAACCAAGTGTATAGTGTCACTGAGACATAAGAGCTTACAACACATTCTTGATCAGAAGGAGCTGAACATGAGGCAACGCCGATGGTTAGAGTTGCTTAGTGATTACGATTGCGATATTCGTTATCACCCAAGGAAAGCAAATGTCGTTGCTGATGCCTTTTAGCAGGATAGAAGATAACCCACCCATAAGATTTGATGCTTTAGTCATGAACTATTGGCTTTGGATCTTACCAAACAAATCTTGATGCTTAGACTGAAGCACGAAAACCAAGAATAACAAGAACGAGATGTTGGAGGCAAGTTGGGTTGAAAATTCTAAGATCCAGAGAAAACACAGAACATAAAAGGTTAGTACCCCTACGAAGGAACTCTATGCTTCAAATAGCAGAGTTGGTTTACCAAGTTTATGGCGACTTTTGAGGACTGTTGATTAATGCACAGAGTCCCACAAGTCAAAATACTCTATTCATCGGTTCCGACAAGTATGTACCAAGATATGAAGAAGCTATATTAGTGGACGAATATGAAGGCAAACATCGCCACCTATGTTAGCAAGTGTTTGACCTGTGCTAAGGTCAAGGTTGAACATCAAAGGCCATTAGGATTGTTGGTACAGCCCAAGATACCTGAATGGAAATAGGACAACATCACTATGGATTTTGTCACTAAGCTTCCTAAGTCGTCGCAAGGCTACGACACCATTTGGGTGATTGTTGACCGACTCACTAAGTCTGCTATCTTCGTACCAATGAGAGAGACTGCTCCTATGGATAAACATGCAAGAATGTACCTGAAGGAGGTTGTTACGAGGCATGGAATACCTGTTTCAATCATTTGTGATCACGACCCGAGGTTCGCATCCAATTTCTGGAGGTCACTTTAGAACGATTTAGGTACTAACTTGGATATGAGTACTGCATACCATCCACAAACAGACCTGACAAAGCTAAGAGAAACGAACTATCAAACTCTCGAGATATGTTCGTGCTTGTGCAATCGACTTTGGAAAGGTTGGGTTTAACCATTTGCATAGACTAGATCTCATATAAGCAATAGCATCATCACGCAGCATCAAGCCGCACCAATTGAAGCTCTTCAAGGCGAAGTATCGTTCACTTGTTTGTGGACCGAAGGAAGAACTCAAATCCTCGATCCAAACTAATTCAAGAGACACAGAGAAATCTCCAAACAAGCAAAGGATACAAGACCTCTCGGATCGACTGAAAAGTTAATGCCGATCTAAAGCGTAAACGATGGAATTCCAAGTCGGGGATAAAGTTATGCTTAAGAGTTTACCCTTGAAAAGGGGTCTTACGTTCTTGGCAACGGGAAGTTTAAACCCTAGTATGTTGGACCTTCAAGGTGTTAAGAACAAAGGGTTTGAGGAGGTTGCTTACAAGATCGAGCCTTCCCAGAAGAGTTAAGCAGGGTTTCACACTACATTTCATGTATCTACTTGAAAAGTGGCTACGACCGACGACCGTGTAGCCGTTTCTGTTGGATGACTTCCATTGATGACAAGCTTCAATTTGTTGAGAACCCGTTGAGAACATTGGACCAGAAGTTAAACGGTTTGAAGCGGAAGCCGCAATCGCCATTATTCAAGGTTCGATGGAACCTCCAGCGAGGTCCTATTTAAGTTGGAATGCGAGACCAATTCAGAAGAAATACCACACATCTTCACCAGACCGCACCGTCGTCAAGTGTTTTTATATTGCATCATGAGGCCTTTGAGGACACTGCTTGTTTACGGGGGAAGTCAATAACACCTCTGTTTCAAGTCATTGACGACGTCGATAAATCTACTATTTATTTTTAGTGTCGTACGCTTTTGCTTGTAATTTCATGTATTAAGTAAAATCGCGTAAGCTAAAAATTTGTGATTCAATGTAACTGGCACCAACATTAAAGCGATTACAACAATCAAAGTATAAATAATTATTTTTAGAATAATTATGGTCTTTGTTCATTCTATTTTTATCGGTTACGTAAAGTGTTTACGTTTCGCGATAAATTGCATTTAGGGATACCCGGAACCACCAAAACTTTTCTACGCTTCAACAAATACTCACTTTTATACCCAATACATAAAAGTTACAAAAATATATCACATATATCTCTCTATGGCCGGATTTCTAGCAATGGATACAAAGAAAAAATAACAATATGAAAAAATTTTTGCACTTGGTTTTGTACTACACTACACAATTAATCCAACCTTTATTTGTTCCTTTGACCAAAGACAAAGACCAATGACTTCCCTAAGACCCTCATGAGTCCCATGACGTAATGGTAAACTCATCCTGACCTACTTAAGAGAATATATTAAGTATACTTGTAAGATACACATAGATACAAAAACCACTTTTAACAAAAATAAACCGTTCTTACCTTTTCCTCTTTGTGGGTCTACGACAAGAAACACAACACAAACCCTCCAAAATTATTATCTACAATATATACAAGCACTAACACATCAAACCTAAGATATATCAAAGAGATTGAAGCATTGGTTAACCATTTGCAAGTGTGGAAACAAGAAAAGGAATATCAGGGTTTCTAGTTGGATTAGGGTTTTAGAAAGTTGTAAGCTTTGGGTTAAAGTCTAAACAAGGGTTTAGCACACATTTTTCATCATCATACATCATCACTAAGGTTACCTAAAACCTTTATCTTTTCATTTTCATGATTATATGTATATATGATGTCTACTTAGCAAAATCACCATTAGAACCTTTTTAACATGTAAAATGTATTTTACTTGTTTTTATGAAATTGTTGCACTAAACACATGTTATGTTGATGCTAAAATCATGTTATAAATGGATACATAAGTATTTTACAATCTTGGTTAAGCTTAAAATGTGTTAATGCAAGATTAGGGTTTCTAATGATTTACTTAAAGAGCTGCAAGTAAATGTGTATAAATAACTTGTTAATCTTGTTACCATGGACTTATGAGGACAATGATGAACTTTGGACATTAATATCAGTAACTTCAGTATGTCAAATATATTATAATGTTTATGGTAAACTACTAAAGTGAGAAAGAACATAAAAACAAAGCTTATTATAGAATAAAACACTTTGAGATTAAGGGGCTTGATTGAATCCGGAATTCCCAACTAAAGTTTGAAACATCTTATAAAGATAATACACCACACGACGAATTCTAAAAAGATAAGAAAACTCAAAAAACGGAATTGAATAACGAAAAAGATACGCAATTACGAGTTATAACGTTAATTAAACGGGTTTAAAAAAGTTAACTTTTATAAAAATAATCCAAAACAGAAGTTTGATGTTTTTTCATAGATATAGTACACATTCTAGGAATCTAAATGATAAGAATAGAATTTTTTGATAAAAACTAAGAGTTTATAATTACGCGAGTTTATATACATAAAAGTATAATAGGGGGGAACATTAAAAAAACCATTTCAACAAAAATTACTATTCATGACAGAAACTTTTATTTTTGTAAACCTCATAAATCAATAGAAATTTCAACTACGAGAACGTGCTGAAAGAATCGTTAAAAACTGAGCTATAACGAATAAAATACGACATTTACGGGTTTTACGATAACAAAAACTATATAAATACATTTAGGGTCTGGTGTGAACAGTAAAAGTTACTGTTCACCAGTAGGTCCAAATTAAATAACTCGTCCTAAAACAAAAGCGTGGACATAAGAAAGTCAAAATCGGGCTTTAAACGAGAAAAGTTACTCCAGTTTTTAACTAAAACGGTAAATTATAAACGTTTTTACTTATTAAACACAATTTACCAAAACAATTAGATGGTGAATATAGCCTATATAGAATTTGTAATATGGTAGAGTAATCTCATGCTTAGTACTTATACACCCTTAAATTAAATAGTGTTGCATCCGACATTACGTGACGCATTACTGTGAATATACTTGATATTCGCTCACACAAGGTGAGTCATAGCCCCATGTTTTACATATTGTTTTTTACAAAGTTTTGGGTGGAAAACATGCACTGATTTTAATAACTGGACACAAGTGTAAAGTTTATGATATGATAACGAGTTTGCCTAAGTACGATAACCCAATTTGAGCCCAATATCATGAACTGTCCAATTACTGGATTGAGCGCCAATGTTAGAAAAGATCTATTGGGATTGACATTCCCCTTCGGGTGATAGCTACACTGGCACACGAACAATACCATGTCAAACATAGGATGTTGCGGGTTAGAACATCATCACGGGTAATGTAGGCCATTTATATGGTATTCATTTATGTCGAGCTTCAGTGTCATGAGCTTAGGCAAGAATTACTTTAAATGATAATCTGCACTGTTGCATTATCATAAACTTGGAAATCCTGTGGTCCTAACAATATACGTATTTATCGAACCTATGAATTCACAACATTATTGTTGACGTTTAAAAGCAATGTTTTCAGGAGGTCAATAAGCACGAGTACAGGGATACATTGGTGGTTTTGATTTTGGATATCATGCATTACAGAATTTGTCCGCATTAACATTTAGTATCTCTTATATGGGCTAGAAATCTTTGTAATTTGAACAAGTGAACAATATGAAGCTTCGGCTTATGTTAACAAATACTTTTTTAAATCCAGATGTATCGTTTTAAATGACTTTTGGTCGTTTTATATATATCTTTGTGTCATTGATCTATGAATAACACACCCCAGACCCTTAATACCGCTGCGACCCAATTTGAGGGGTGTTACAACAAAACTTTTCTAAACAAAGTCTGAATCTTGTAAAACTCTTCAAAATAACTATGATAGTGAAAGAGAAACACATAGCAGATGCCATACTAGAAATGTCAGTTATGAGTTAGCTAGAACTAGAATTCTTGACCATGAAAAAAATGAACTGGCTGGTGAAAAAAGAGATTACAAAACTATGAACCTTAAGTGCAGAGAAAATAAAAATCACACCTTAAAATGGAACAAGAAAAAGTTGTTAAGAAAAGAGATGATTTAAAGTTAAGATAGAAAAATGGAATAATCATCAAGGGTCCTTAATAAATTACTCAACAGTCCAAATGATGCTAAAGATAAAAATGGTTTTAGTAATATGGTCATACAATTGTATGAAATGAGTAACAAGTCTGAAAAAAGATAGTGAGATAAGTATGAAGTGATTTTGAGGTTAGATCAAGTGATGAAGAAATCACACCAGCAAATGATAGGTTCTCCAAAGCAGATGGGTATCATGCTGTTCCCCCTCCTATAACAGGGAACTTCCTAACCCCAAGAGCTGACATATCATTTGCAGGTTTAGATGAATATGCCATTAGAAAGAAAATCATTGAGTCAAAAACAACTGAGCTTAATACTGATACTAGTAAATCTAAAACTAGTGAGACTGTAGGTAAAACAAATGAAGTAAACATAGAAAAACCTAAGTCAGCCCATGAATCAGTTGTGCCTAAACCAAAGATTAACAGAGACAAGTCAGGCATTGAGATTGAACTCGATGATGAGGATGAAGATTCTGAAGTAAACACATTTATCCTGTTAAATACAATGAGACTCAAACAGTAAAATCCAGATATAAAAGTGTCAAATTTCTTAGAAAGAAGGAATTGGATTTAAGAAAATAAAAGCTTGCTTTGTCTGTAAAAGTACTGACCATTTGATCAAAGATTGTGATTTTTATGACAAAAAGAGTCCAGAACCTAAGCTGAAAACTGTGGTCAATACTGGTCAAAGGGTGGTCAAACCAGTATGGGATAATGCTAAAAGGGTTAATCAACAAAAAATTTCAACTAAATTGAAATACCCCACAAGCAAGAAGACTTTGTCCCATCAGAGTACTAACAACAGCTTGTTAGATCCAGTTGACGAATGGGAAAAAGAGCAGTAACAAACTAATAAGTACTGCTATGCTATTCTAATGATAGGCTTGTTTATACTGCTAGTCATTGCCCCAAAAATAACACAAACTGTAGTGCTATTAGACAATTTACCCAAGAAAGGACAATGTAAGACCAAGACCTCAATTCACCAATCAAGAGGTCTTACTACACTAACCAGCTTTTAACCCAAAAACTTATAACAAGAAATTGTTTAAAACCTTCTAGGGTTAAAAATATGACTATTTGATGGACAATGAGCAACAGTTAATAGCTGGTAAGTGTAAGATGAATAATGATCTTAAGAAGTCAAGGAGGGTGTTAGGCCTAAGGAACATTACATGGATCATGATCCAAAGAAAAAGGATCTCTTTCATACTCACGAAGTTTAGTATGTTGACACCAAAATGATATCCAAGTCTGTGGAGACTTGGGTCCCCCAAAGTAGATACTGATTTCTCTTTACTTTTATGCAGGGGCAATCCAGAGGATCTGTTTACAGGATCTAGTGGTGGAAAGTGTTGCTCTAGCAGATGAACTGGCAACTAAGCTAACTTTCATATATGAAGAATACAATGGAGGCCATTGTATGCTTTTGGAAGTGCATCCAAAGGAGGTAAAATAACAGTAAAGGTAAATATCGAAACTGCTAATTTAGACAATATGATGATGTCTATTTTGTAGATGAACTTAAGATATAACCTTATTACTGTCTCACAATGTTACAAGAAAAACAGGTCCTCTTACTAACACTAAATGCCGTAATCGGTCTCTAGCATTAAGCTTCTTGATGAAAATCAAGTTGTACATAGAGCTCCTAGACAGAATGGTGTATACAGTTTGGATTTAAAGAACGTTGTTCCTTCTGGAGGTATAACTTGTTTATATGCAAATGCAACAATAGATGAGTCTAAATTGCGGCATAGGAGATTAGGTCATGTGAATTTCAAAAATATAAACAAACTTGTTAAGGGACACCTAGTACAGGAGACCAACCCCATGAAACATCATCTAGCCATGCATGAAGATCATTAAATATAAATATCGTTTTTGCGCGGATATTTGTATTAACAATCTCCCCTTTTTTGATGATGACAAAATATAAATTCATGCGTATTTAAAAGTTACTAAATAAGTATTTAGTGGATGAGTTTACTTCTTGATACGATAAAATATAATATAAAATATTCCAAAAGAGCAATTAAGAACTTTCTTAAAGTCTCCCTTAAGAAAAGCTCACTCTAAAAGATATATATAATATATAATAGGTATATTTAACCGGGAAGAATGATCACCTGGGTCGTTTCCCCAACGACTTGTGAAATTGAAACTTTGCTTTAGCTTGGATTATGATTTGAATAAGAGAAAAGATATTTTTGAGTATCTGTAGCTACTAAATAAAAGCAACAATTAAAATGAACAATTAAAAGCAATTAAACACTTAAACAATTAACGGGAAACAAATAAAACGCGACAATTAAGCAAATACACTAAAATTAACTCTTAAAAATGCAAACTAAATTTCTAAACATAAAATAAGACAAAATAAAATTTTTAGAAAAAGAAAGTTATTTTTTTATTATTTTTGAATTTATTGTAAATTAAAAACTAATTTAATCTAATTAAATCCTAAAAAATAGCAAATAAGGTCCTAAAAATTTAGAAAAATGATTTTTAAAGTTAGAAAAGTCTAAAATAACATAAAAACTCAGAAAACTATTTTAAACTATTTTTAAAATTAAAATCCTATTTTTTAAATTAAAACTTTCGAAAAATCCTAAAAAATAAACTAATTAATGGAAAAATGTGAAAAATTCAGGAAAAGTCTATGATGCAACAAAGATTACTAGAAAAATAAAAGACTCAACTCAGCTTATTAAATAAGCTGTGAAAACGGCTTATTAGGCTACGGCTTATAAATAAAAAGGAAATTTAAAACGTGTATAAGTATTTAATGAAAGGAAAAGATGATGGATGAGCTATTGTAGCAAAGTGTTAAGGCGTGTGTGTTGTGTGCTTAAGGTCTCAGGTTCGAAGGTTGGCAGACACCCTTTTTACTTTTTTTTTTTTGCAAAACTGAAAACACAAAGTTGTAAATTATGCTATTTTAAGAAACTTTAATAAAGACAACATAAGCTCATACTTAATAATAAGCTTAAAAACAACTTATGAAGCTGCTATTACAGTAAGTAGCTTTTTAAGGTTCAAAAAGCTAATTTTTACTAAAAAACTTGCACACAGTTCAATTTAAGCTCATTTTTGAAACTAAAAGTTGTTCTTAAAAGCTTATAATGTAAGGAAACTGAATCTAACAAGCTATTTTAACAACTAACACTTAAAGATATCTAAATCTATGATTAAAAACAGCAAACTCAGGAACTTAACCTAGAAACTCAAAAACCAAATAAGCTAGAAAACTTAATAAGCTATGACAGAAGTTGAACTTTTGGAAACTTAATCAACCACTATTACACTACTAATCTAAAGCTTAAAATCTAATTCTATAAGATGGAAACCTAAGTATAAAAGCTAGACACTAGTTACTACTATTTTTGGTTTTTAGAGGTTTATATGAACTTTTAAAAGCTAATTTACCTTAATGAATAAGCTAGAAAATGAAAAACAATACTTAATCTATACTAAACTATATGTAATCTAAAAACTTACTAAGATTTAAAACCTAAATCCTATTTAAGCTATTCTAAAATGGAGATCAAAAGTCAAACACTAAGGTCACGACTGCAGATGCAAATGGTAAAACCACCAATTTAAATGCAGGTTACCTAAATGGTTACACCCGCACTATTTACTCTATTTGAGAGTGAATAAACACAATGCATACACAAACCTATCCTAAAATGCTTGGATCAAAGTTTTGGCAATGAAAATTTAAGAGAAAAAGTACCCTGGTGCAGAATCACTCAAATTAACCTTTGACTTTTCCTAATGATTATAAGTGAAATCAAAGCTGACTCAAACAAATTGCACAAAATCCTTTGACTTTTGATTGTCAAACAAGGTTAAACCAAACACCCCTTAAAATGATGACAGAATTAAAAGAGCTTTAAAGATGCTAATCCATTTGACTAAACCTTGATACCAGACATTAGTGAGCTTATACAAAGCTTATGAAACATGATTAAACAGCTAAATAAGCCAAAATCTAAGATCTACAACTAATGCTACTTATATTTTTTTGGTTTTTATGATTTATGACAGAATTTTAAAATTAACTAAGATCTACCTTATGAAAACTAAAACAGATTATTAATAAGCAAAAGAAGATCAAACTAAGCACAAATTAGCAGCTAGAACTCAAATAAGCTCAATTAATAAGCAAATAGGCAAATCTAAGCTACTTAAGTAATTTTAAGCTAAAATTTAAAGGACAAGAAAGTAAATAGAAAACTTACAAATGGCTTCAGCTTAACAGAAGCTTTAATTCAAATTATCAGCTACAAGCTCTAGCTTATCCAAATGGATAAGCTAGTAAAAGTCCTTGGGATTCCTTCCATGATTGAATCCCCTTCCATAGGCTTATAATTCCAAATATAAAAGATATTAAGCTGATTTTATTTATTTAAATAAGATTAAAACTGACTTAAGCTCTATCATAAGCTTAAAGACTTATGAGAGCTATTAAGAGCTTATGAGACAGTAGCTTAATATTTGAAGAGAAATAGGAGCTTTATGAAAGAAAACAAAAAGAGCTTATGATAAAGTAAAACTGAATTTCATTCACTAAAAACTTTGATTACATTACTTGACAAGGAAATTACAAATCATTTAAGAAAAATTACATTAAGCTAAAAAACAAAATTTAAGCTAAACTAAAAGCTACTAACTACACCCTCTAGTGTGTGTGTGATATGAGTATTTATAGCCACTGAAGAAGATTCTAGCCCTTTGCTTTCTCAACACGCTCCTCTAAATCATGTTCGTACATTCTCTTAATGATTGGAGGATTAATTATGGCCCTTGGATCACAATTGAACTCACATGGATTGCCAGCTTGGCAATCCGTGATAGAGACATATGTGCTTCTTTTGTGAGAGCAATTAGTGCAAAACCCAGCTTCTCTTGTGTTTCCTTGCCTGCCAACGTGGCATTCTAGCTTGGGTTGATTAATGAGATGCTTTGAGATTACTCATTTGTCCCTTCCATTGTGTTGTAGAGCCTCTGAATTGTCTTAATCACCCCTTAATTTGTGTTTGCCCCTTGTTTTTGACAGTGTGGTGAATTGAAGAAGACAAAGAATAGTAACCCCTTTTTTTGGCGCCCATTTTCTAACTGAATTGGGTAAAAAAATGTTTAAACTTTGGGGGAAATTGTAAAACTAGTCCCTCTATTTGTTTATTACAAGTGTAAGGTTAAATTAAATTCCATTCTTGACAGCTTTGGTCCTTGGAGTTTTATAAGAGGATAATGGACTAGATAATGGGCTTTTGGATCCGGGTAAGGTTTTTAAGGGTTTAGGGGCCCACTTAGGTATAAGGACCATTTGTGTAGTATTTGAAACTTAGAGGTACTGAAATGAAACATTTGGGATTTGTCCTTTTGTGAGTTGACTTCTCTTTACTAGGGTTTGACTTTCTTTGACCGAGGCTTGACTTTTTTCTGGCTTTGGCTTTGAATCTTTGGCTTCTCTTTTGTTCTTCTGTTTCCCATGTCTGTGTTTACTAGTTTTTGACGGTTTTCTTATAATTTTTGATATATCCGTACCTGCACACACAAAACACAAAAACAAGTATATTTTTGCCATATTTAGTGTGTTTTAGGTTTAATTGGGCTATTTTAGGTATAAACGGATATGTGTATTTCATACATACCACCTATCATTCAACTAGATCTAGTGATACGGATCAAGTAATCTAGATGCCGGGATGGCTCTCCATATAGTAATTTATACATCTAGAACAATAGGATCACAAATAATAACCTATCTTTGCCATTAGAATGTGAGCTTAGTTGGACCGGCAGGTGACCCTTGGGATCAACGAGTACGTTCTTAATTAATTGGTAAAGACTTGGTTAGTATTTAGGGTCATTTTTGGTATAAACAGATATGTGTATTTTACACTTATCAAAATTCCCCAAACTAAACGATTGCGTGTCCTTACGCAATATTACATGCCTTATAACCAAATATCTCAAAACTTCCCCAAACTAAACCTTTGCAAAGTAGCAGATGTTTGTTGAGAAAGAGCTATGAGAATCACAAGTTAATAAAACACCCGAATCCCATTTATCTAAAACTATTTTTCTCTTTTTATGATTTTTCTTAATAATTAACTACCTAACTACAACTTATTCTTGTGTTGACATAATGTATTATTTTCATTACCTTGTGGTAACTTTAAGGATCATAGAACAAAAAGCACAATTAAGTGTCTAAAAGATTAACATCGTCATTCCCCGAATTTATCACTTTCCCATACTAAGCTTAAAAATAAGATCACCGTTAAGTACAAGCCAAGATGCTAAGACTACTTATAATTACAACTTGTGAATTTCTCTTCCCGACATAAATCAATATAATTACTAGTGTGTTTGTCAAATAATTTTAAACCATTTAAACACATATTTAGATAGTTGAAATCCGACTAAGCTTTACACATGGGCCTTTTTGGCTAAATGTTAATCACTTATAGAAAGGTCACAACTTAAACAAACAAAAAACCTCCTTAGCTAAACATCATGGTTCACTTGCCCCATAAATGACTTTCTTCTCTAGCATCCCACCGTCAATCGGGCTAAGTTGCTATAGGTATTTTGACACCCTATCCGGAGAATAATAATCGAGAAGCATGAACTACGCATGAACTTCCGATGAAAAAGCCTTGTAGACTTTTGCAAACCTTAGTTCAAAAGAATACCTTGGTTTTAGAAAATGAAACTTTTACTATTTATTTTCTAACTTTGCAACATTATTATTTCTATTTACATTATTAGGCTAGGAATCGGTATCACTTTTCTTTCGACGACACATCGGCCACGCCTCCGACAAGAGCTCGTGTACTTATTATGATACCAACCCTAAATATACATCCTCCACCCTTTCTTTCGATGTCACATCGGGAGCGAACCGACAAATGCCCATGTACTTTATTGCGATGGAGTTTGTATATTAATTATTAACACTAAGGATTTATAACTTGCATCCTTTTTATTCACCAACTACATTTTTTTAACTACATTTTTACTAATAACACATTATTTTTGCAAATAGAAAAATTTCGTTTTAGAAAACCAAAGTATAAACTTGAACTAAAATCTAGTTATAATGATGGTAATGATGTTTGACTTCATCATCGATAAAGCTTTTTCTCTGAATATGTTGATTAGACTTTTAAGAGTAAAACTCTAATTTGTAAAAATTAAAGAGAACACGTATAATTAATCATTTTAAGAACTTCGGGGAAGAAAACCACAAGTTATTCTTATAAGCCTTTATGTTTTCCAATAAACTTTGTTTAGCATCCTAATTCGTAATCAACACTATCATCTCTTATTCTTTGCACTTTAAAACCTCTTATAAAGAAATTCGCAAATACTTAGCCTATATAAAATCTAACTTGGTATATTTAAAATCTACTTGAGATTAGCACAAGTCTTCATTTACTAAAGATTTCAAGTCTAGCATGTTTAAAGTCTACATGAGACTAGCACAAACTATCATCATTAATTGTTAAGGGAGAAAGCTAGAACTCAACACGTTTCATCGGGTCAAAAATTACTTCTCATTCTCACCAACGGAAAACCTACATTCGTGTCTTAACACTTTTTATTTATTTATTTATTTTTATTTTTTTATTATTATTATTTTTTTAAAATTTAAAATTTTTGCTATTTTTTAGGGAAAACGGGTACGTGAGAACAAAAAAATAAGCAGGTAACATCAAATCGATAGATTCCCTCCCCAAACTAAAATGAAACATTGTCCTGAATGTTTAAGGTTGGGTTCTACGAAAATCTAAGCCGTTTATTAAGTATGCAAAGATAGACGTTAATCGATAAGATGAAAGGATATCGGATCTCCCCAAACTAATTTCAATCAAAGGATAGGAAGCTCGAGTGAAACGGGACACAACACCGAACACGAGAGGCTTCAAAAATTGTTGGATCAATCCTGCAAAAATCACAAGTACAAACAACAAACACGAGGAATCTGGGAGAGGCTAGCCTCAACACATCACAACACATTATTATTAGAACAATAGAAAATGGATAAGCATGGGGTGAACTTCCACGAAGCGGCTTGTTTTTGTTCACCGAGTCGCAAGCTCGACTCGATCCCTGAATTAAATTGTCCTTAGGGAGAGCAATACTTAGAACAAGAAACTTTCTTTGAACATGCCACTGGCTTATGAAACGTGACGATGCCGGGGTCAAAAACGAAATCTTCACTCCTAAAAGGGATAAACAAAGGTGATTCCTCGGTGTAAGTGAAGTATGGAAGAAAAGTACAAATGATAAATGTGAAGGAATCGACATCTTTAACATTTAAAGATAACACCGTGTCACTTAGGTAAAAATCTTCATTAGGCTTAACAAAATCATTTTTCATAGCCAAAATGGGTTTAAATCTCATGCAAACATCTGGTGGTTCCGGAGGAGGACGAGGAGATGACGGTTCTTTGAGAAATAAGAGAGTCCCAGAGGAAATGTTCTCTCTTAAATTCTTCTCCAATGTTACAAGATTTTTATCATGAATGGCATGATAAACTAATATACCTGGTTTGAATACTTTGTCCTCGTTTCTGAGAGAATTCAAGGTAATACTAGCCGACAACTCCGCAGTGAAAGGCGAGTCGGAATCTAACAAAGGAGGTGGTAAAATACTTGATTCAGTAGAATCAAATGCAACGGCTAAGTCCTTTTTTAAATCCTTTGGTTTGGAAAAATGATCATTAAAATCAATTGGATTATCAAAAGTGATTCTTATTGGCATGACAATGGTATTGATTGGAACATCACTTGAAACTTCATCTTCTTTTTCCTTGATTTCTTCAACTTCTTGAGGACGAGAAAGAGGTTTTGGTTTTTGATGTAAGTAAGTTGCCAAGAGACAAATTATCTTTTTCCTAATCGAATTTCGTTTCATCATTTTCCATACAAATCGGACCAACGAGAAAAACATCAGCATATTCCATGAATAAACCTTCTCTTCGGTGAGAGTAGAGGAAGTAAGATTGCTACTTGAAACTTCAAGGGTGGGAGGGAGGGTAAGATCAATTCCCGGTGGAATCGGATCTCTTTCAAGATAAGCTTCTAAATCACTTTCTTCCGGTGAAGTAAGTGTGAAGAAAGAAAAAGACTTAATCTCGACATCCTTATCCTTCTCTTCAAAAAGAGGATTCACGTTACTAGATTTAAAATTATCATCGAATTCGAAAAGAGTATTCGAATAAATTTGAAACGTTTCTTCATGAATATCCTTCTTATGAATTGAAACGTCATCACCCGGTGGTAATGAGTTAGGAAGAGTGAATTCATCGGTGAATTTCTCGAAAGTAGAATCACTAGTCTTCATCGGAGAAGAACTAGGAGAAGGAGCATCGGATGGAATAGTGGTACTGCCACTAAACGGATCGTCTTTTGAAAAATCAATGATAGAAATAGCGTGAACAAAATTCTTATCCTTGTTTTTCTCAGATTTATCGGCATAGTAAACAAGTTCTTCCTTTCCTACTCTTAAAGTCAATTTTTCCTCGTACAAATCAATGAGAGCTTTTGCGGTGCGAAGGAAGGGTCTTCCTAAAATAATAGGCACTCTTGGGTCGGGTTCAAAATTAACCACCACAAAATCCGCAAGAAAAGTGAAACCATCGTTTTACTCTTACTACACTCAGCTATGCCCATCGAGTGAGTAATGGAACGATTGGCAAGCTGGAGTATCATTTGAGTAGGAGTCAATGCTTCAAGCCCAAGTTTCTTGTAGATAGAATGAGGTAAAAGGTTAATGCTAGCTCCGGAATCGGCTAAAGCACTAGTCCTATTGAGTTCTTGTAAAGCACATGGGATAAGAAATTTTCCCGGATCTTCGAGCTTCTCGGGAACTTTGTTCATGATGATGGCGGAACATTCAACATTCACAGTTGTGATGGCGATCTCCTCTAGCTTCTCTTTGTTCCTTAGCAACGAGCTTAACCATTTGTTGAATTTTGGCATTTCGACAAGAGCATCTTTCAATCCAATCTCTAAACGAAGTTGTTTGAACATCTTCAAAAACCGGCTATGTTGAGCACTTGGTTTATCGTTCTCTCTAACTTTCATCCTCTCGGGGTATGGAAGTTTAGATTGATACGACGTTGGTTTTGGAGAATTAAGATCTTGAATTTCAACATTAACGGTTTTCTTTGCTTTTGGTTTTGGGATTTCCATGAAAATGGAATCTTCTTCCTTCGGAGGTGGGACATGTGTGGTATTTTCCAAATTTGGATTTTACACTTTTTCCGTTGACGTCTCCGGGTTTTGTTCAGGTTCTTTTTGAGGTTTTGAAACAACGGGAGTAGGAACAAGAGGAGTCGAAGGTCCTTCCAAAGTCTTTCCGCTTCTTGTAGTGATAGCATTAATTTGCTCACGAGGGTTAGTTACGGTTTGACTTGGAAGAGTTCCTGAATTCGAAGTAGAGGCGGCATTTTTGAAATTATGACAAAGACTTGTCAACAAACTCGTAACATTAGCCATTTGATTCTGCAAATTTTGACCTTGATTTTGAACATTCTTCAATACCGCATCTTTTGCCTTGACGTAGTTTTCAAAATCCGTTTTCGAAACGCCTTGAATTTGTTGAGTAGGAGCTTGATAAACTGGTGGCTGATTCATTGGTGGTTGGTATGGTGGGGCTTGATAAACGGCTCCTTGATTGTTTTGACGGTTTTGGTTGAAATTGCCTCCACGGTTTTGATTTGAATTGAAATTGTTCCCTTGATAACGGCTTTGGTTTCCTTGGTTGTTTTGAAGATTAAAACCGGGTGCTCTCATTTGATTTGCCAAATTAGGAGGATTCCTTTGAACAAAATTGCCAACGGCGGTGGCTTGTTGGAATTGATGAATGTTATTATGAAAAACGGGAAAATCGTTCCTTGTTAATGGACAATTGTTGAAATTATGGTTTGAACCACATGTAACACAAACTTCCTCGACTGCTTTGACGGTAGCAGGAGTCGTAACATTCTTTTCACTAATCATCTTTTCTAATCGGCTCATTCGAATATCCATTTTATCTTCAAAAGAAGAAGCGAGTTGTTGAAATTCAAAAGAATTAGAAGGTGTAGAAGAAGAAAGAGGAGCATTCGTACTCACTCTCGGTTCAATTGCACGACTTCTTGAATAACGAACCTTAGATTTACTCTCAATAATGGATAAACCATCACGAGGCATCTTATCTAGAAAATTTCCACCCGCGGCGGAATCTAAAGCATCTTGATCATTTGTATTCAAAGAGTTGTAGAACGTATCAAGTTGGTGTAATTCCGAGAAACCATGATGAGCACATTGACGAAGAAGTCCTTTGAAACGTTCCCATGCTTCGTTGAAAGTTTCATTCGATTTTTGATAGAAAGTGGTGATTTTATTTCGAAGGTAAGTTGTTTTCGAAGGTGGAAAGAATTGGTTTATGAATTTCGAGACAAGATCATCCCACGTTAGAATCGATCGAGGTGGTTCCTTATCTAGCCAAGTCCGGGCTTTACCTTCGAGAGAGAAAGGAAAAAGCAAAAGCTGAATCGTTGTATTTGGAACTTCGGGATGTCTAAACGTAGAAGTAACCTTGATGAAAAATCAAAGATGATTATGAGGGTCTTGTTTACCCGTAAATTGATTACTTTGAACAAGATTAATCAAAGTTTGTTTAAGTTCAAAATTGTTTGCATTTATCGTTGGAACAACAATTGCATCTTCCTATCCCTCGATGGGAGCTTGTAGCATTTGAGCCATGGTACGATTGTCGGCCATTGAAAACTCGGGTTCCCCAACAATAACCATTGTTAATTGTTGTTGTCGACGATTTCGACTTCTAGCTTGAGAACGAGTGCGCATGCACTAAAAATAAAGAAATTAAAAAGTAAACAAAAATTACACTAATTTTTTTTTAATTTTTGAATTTTTGAATTTTTATTAGCAATCTATTTTAAACGTATACACGGAAGACAACTTAAAACCAAATAATCAATTTACTTCACGGTAGCTCTTAAAAATTGCTTTTTAAGGTGAGTCGTACCTCGTAAATGACACAAATGACAAGTTTTAAAATCTTTGGTTCGATTTGGGAACTTTTCAAGTTCACCGGAACTTATTTATGATAATACCTCAATTTAAGGTATTATATGTTGGTGTTCATTTATCAACTTTGTGTATTTTATTTATTTTTTAGGAACAATTTTTTATATTTTTGATTTTTTTTATAAGATAGCTATACTAAAAAGAAAAAGAAAATATTTTTTACTTTTAGGTTTTTTAATTTTTTTTGGATTTTTGAAATATTTAACAAAAATGAAAGTTTCGAGGACGAAAGGATCTTCAAACCAAACTTAACAAACGTAAACGACGGAATCTTTAACACAAGTCCCCGGCAACGGCGCCAAAAATTGATTTATAGTTTTATACACAATAAAATATACTAATAATATAACCAAAAGAGCAATCAAGAACTTTCCTAAAGTCTCCCTTAAGAAAAGCTTACTCTAAAAGATATATATATATATATATATATATATATATATATATATAATATATATAATACGTATATTTAACCGGGAAGAATGATCACCCGGGTCGTTTCCCCAACGACTTGCGAAATTGAAACCACGTTTTAGCTCGGATTATGATTTGAATGAGAGAAAAGATATTTTTGATTATTTATAACTACTAAATAAAGCAACAATTAAAATGAACAATTAAA
>BQNB010094876.1:0-26011 GCA_026074375.1 Tanacetum coccineum
TGTTATGAAAATAACAAAAGTCAAATTAGTTAGTTGCTAAAAGTATATATATATATATATATATATATATATATAGGAATAATATAAAAATATTAGTGGTAATAAGTGTATATCCTTAAAAATGGTAAAAATAGGGCTTCTCTAAACTTTTGATTCTTTAATTCCCATCGATGATCACTTAGCTACTTTTTGAGGTAATTACTCGAGGGGATCGAGATTCTTAGTTTTCTAAGTGCTTACTTATAGCATTGCGTGAGGACACGACAATATCTTAGTATGGGGGATTTTGGTATGCGTTTAACTACACATACATTTGACCTTTAAAAAACGAGCTTAAATGACCAAAGATGTACAAAAAATACATTGTATTTGTATGTTTTGCATTTGTATTGTGCAGATAATGGATATCTAAGAAAAGGATAAAAATCGAAGCCAAAACGACAAAACCGAGCACGAGAACGAAAAGAGCATAAAGAGAAGTCAAAATCAAAGCCAAGTCAAAAAGTCAAAGTCAAGTCAAAGTCAACCTCGGGATGAGACATTGGAAAGAGCATAAAAAACCAAACCCGAAAACCTAAATTGCCAAAAGTGGGCCCACCCATACCCACCTAGAGGGCCCGGGAAAGCCCACTTATACCTTATACACCTTAAACATAAATAAAAGCCCAAATCACTTTTATAACACCCGACCCAACAACAAAGCCCATTCACCCTTATAACTCCCGTTATTCGTTACCCTTTTATAACACCCCCGTTAGTCCTTAAAAGGACTAACGGTGCAACACCAACAAAAACTTCAAGGGCCAAATTTGCTAAACTCAAGGATGATGGATGTTATACACTTATATAAGATGAGGGGCCAAGTTTGCCAATTCACCAAACTCCTTACCCTACACCAAAATTAAACCTGGTAACCTATTTTCCCGCTCCCACCCCCAATGTTACTATTCACCTTCCACCTCCAAAATTACACTTACCTCGAGGTTAAACCCACTTAACCCACATTCTAGAAGCTTAAATGATGTAATTGATAACGTTTTTGCTACCTGACACGTTGGCAATCCAAGGCAATCATTGAAGAATGATTGCGTGGACACAATCAAGGGTTGTGATGGATTTAAAGAAGCACTAGATGATTTAAAGGGCCAAGATTGAAGCTTTTTTTCCTCTCACACAAGAAAACCAAGCCAAGGATCTAGGTCCTTCTATCCGGCTTATAAATAGAGGGCTTAACCCTTGTAGTGAGGGAGTAGTTGTTCTAAGTTTTTAGTCTCTTTTTAATGTATTTTCATTTAAGTTTTTTTTACAGTTATTCTGTATTTCAAATTCCTTGTAAAAGTTTAAGTTTTAAATGAAAAGTTTGAGGTATTGTTTTTAAGATTCTGTGTTTGATCATTTAATATAACCTGTTAAGCTTTTTAAGCTATGATGCAACTTATTGATCTGACCTAAAAGCTCTAAGCTTTTAGCTTCTTAATCTTTGCCTTTGTTTACTGTTTTTATCACTTTTATTAACTGTTTTACTTATAAAAATCAAAAAAAATACCAAAAATATCAAGAAACTTTCATGAAGCATGGTAAATATTAGATGGCCATGGGTTAGTGCTTATGTGGATAAGCTATAGGATTGTGATAAGTTGTTTTGAGTCTTGAAAATAATATACAAAAGCTTAGACTTTTGTAAGTTTCCATTTCCATTTTCTAGCTTATTTACTGTTTGACTGTTTATTTGTGCTTATTGCTTATTGATATTTTCCTTTCTATGCTTTTTTATTTTATTTAATGCTTATTATGCTTATCTTGTAGTCTAAAAATCATTTGTCCAAGTTTTTCTTAAATCTGTCTTAAGTAGCTTAAAATTTGCATAATCTGTTTTAGCTTATCTTAGTTTTAAATAGTTGTTAAAATTTGCTTAGTAGTACTTATTAACCTTATTTATCATCTGGTCTTTGTAAGTTTTGGCTTAAAAATCAAATTATCAGGTTAAATTTGGTAAAAATATGATTAAAGGGGTGTTTGGTTTAACCTGTTTAATGGGTCATAATGGGTCAAAATAGCAATTTGACACTTGAATCAGTTTAGTTTAGCTATAAGTAGTCCAAAAATTTAGTTTGTTAAAGTGCTTAAGTGTTAAATCTCATTTTCAAGGTTTTAAAAGTGCATTGTTTGAATCTGTAAAGTTTAAGCTTTTCTTAGTTGCTTATTTGATTGTGCTCTTGCTTATTGTTGATTTGTGATGTTTTTGAGTTTGTGGAAGTGTTAAAAACATGTTAGAAACAAAGCTCTATAGCCTGCATTGTTTGTTTTGTGTTTTACCAAAACTGTCAAAAAGTGCAAAGTGATAAAAAATTTGAGAAGTTGCTTTTTCAATTACTTATTATGGCTTATTGTGAATTTCCAAATGCTTTTTGACTGATGATATAAGTTCTTTGTGGTCAAAGCTTAATCTGTTTGTAGGTTATTAAGTCATAAGGATCTGTTTAGTTGCTTATTTTTAAGCTCAAAATTTGTTTTTTGTTAAGATTACAAAAGTTGCAAAAATTTGTCTAAGTGTTGAATCTGTGTGAGATACCCTTTTCATAAAGCTTTTTAAGTGCTTATCTGAATTTCAAAATGCTTTTTCATTGTTGCTTATTGTAGCTTTTTGGCCATTCTTCTTAGTGGTATAAGCCACTAAGCCATAAGGATCCTTTTGCTAGCTTATTTTTAAGCTAGAAAAGTCCCTCTTGGCCTTTTGGCTTAACAGTTTTGGCCAAAAAGCTATTTGCTTATTTTGGTTTATCAGCTTATTGCATTTGCTTATTTTGTGTTCCTTTTAGCTTATTAGGTTAGATTAAGCCCATTTTAGCTTATTCTCTTTAGTTTAGAGCTTATTTGAGCTTATTTGCTTTTGACTTAGAAATTTTAAGTGTTTTAGCATTTCTATCACTTTTAGCTTAAATTAGCTTATTTTTGTTTGAATTTGTTTATTAGCTATTAGTGCTTATCTGTTTATGCTTATTTTGCCTTTACCTTTGCTTATTAAAGCTTAACTTGCTTAACAGTTAGCCAATTTAAGTCTTAGTATAGTTAACGCTTATTCTGTCATTTTAAGAGCTTAATTTCGTGCTTATTTTTGATTTATAAAAAAAATGTTTTTATAAAAATTGCTTATTTAGTGTTTCTCTAAAAAGTTGTAAAAAATGACATGTAAAAAACATTTGGGAATTGGGGGGAAGTCAAGGGTGAGCAGGACTCGAACCCGAGACCTCACCCTTATTCGACCAAACATTTGATACACACACTCCCTCTACCACTCGCCCTTGGGACTTTTTCAGTTATCTTTGGCAAAATCTATTATTTATACACGATTTGAGCTCTTTTGTGTAATAAGCTGTTTTAGCTTATTTCTCAGCTTATTCGATAAGCTATTTTTCCCTTCTTATTTTTATTAGACTCCTCATTGTTCAATGCACTTTTGCTAATTTTTTTAGAATTTTTATAAATAGTTTAGTATTTTTAAACATTTAATTTCATTAAAATCGTTTTTAATTCATAAAAAATTATAAAAATGTCAAAAAAATATAATTCTTTTTTAGAAAATTTTCTTTTAGCATTTAGAACCTAGGAAAATTATATTTGCTTTCGTAGGGTTAAAGTTGCAAAAGTTGTTCTTTTAAAGAACAAAATTGAAACCCGTTTATGTTTTTAGTGTTTTTAAGCTTAAATCTTTTCCGTTTTTGGTCTAGTTTTTTTTGTTCTAGCTTTTTAGTCAATTAAGACTTATAAAATCCAAAAAGATCATTTTAGGACTTAATTTTGATACTTTCGGGTTTTTAGGTCCCGTTTAGGATTCTCGTTTTGCGTTTTTAGTTAAAATTTGTCTTACCTTAATTGTTTTTAAGTTTTTGCCTTAATTTTCCTGTAGTTTTAGATAACCAATCTAAATCTTGTTCCATTCAAGCATATATATCAAAATGACTCTCGGCTTTCAATTGCATTCCTTGTTGGGAAAACGACCCGGGAATCATACTCCCGGATTACTATAGTTGTGATTTCTTTATTCTTACCCTTATATTATATATATTTATATATTTATTTATATTTATATATATTTATAGAAGGTATACTCAATCTTTATCAATATTCATGGACGATTTCTCCGTCTTTGGAAACTCTTTTGATAACTGTCTAAACAATTTTGATAAAATGCTTTAACGTTGCAAAGATGTACATCTTGTCCTTAACTGAGAAAAATGTCACTTCATGGTAAAAGAAGGAATTGTGCTTGGACACAAGGTATCTGAAGCAGGCCTCTAAGTCGACAAAACAAAGATCAACGTAATCTCCAAATTTCCACCCCCACTAATATCAAACGTATTATAAGTTTTCTAGGATATGCAGGTTTCTATCTAAGATTCATTAAAGATTTCTCAAAAATGGCCCGTCCTCTCACCAAGTTATGTGAAAAAGATACTCCATTCGAATTCAATGACGAATGTCACAACGCATTTAAGTTATTAAATATAAAACTCACATGTACTCCTGTGATCATAAGTCTAAACTGGAATCTTCTGTTCAAACTCATGTGTGATGCAAGTGATGTCGCAGTTGGAGCAATCCTAGGTCAAAAAGACGATAAAAACATTCACCCAATTTACTCTGCAAGCAAAACTCTCAATGCAGCTCAACAGAACTATACAATCACTGAAAAAGAACTTATGGCTGTAGTATTTGCATTTGACAAATTTTGGTCCTATCTGGTATTATCAAAGACGATCGTGCATACTGATCACTCAGCTCTCAGGCACCTATTCAAAAAACAAGATGCTAAGCCACGCCTTATCTGTTGGATACTGCTTTTACAAGAATTTGATATCGAAATTAAAGACAGATAAGTATAAAAAATGTTTTTGCCGATCATTTATCTTAGATTGAAAATGATGATGCAAGTGATGACAATGAAGTAGACGATAACTTTTCTGGATAAACTCTCATGGAAATAGACACTAGTGACGAACCATGGTTCGCAGACTTTGCAAACTATTTGGTAAGTGATATCATACCTAAAGGAATGACGTACCAGCAAAAGAAGATATTTTTCTCCGACCTCAAACACTACTTCTGGGAGGAACCCTATCTCTTCAAAGTATGTTCTGACAGTATGATCAGACGCTGTGTCTCTGGACCAGAAACCCAAACAATTTTAGATCAATGTCACCACAGACCCATAAATGGACATTATGGACCAAATACGACCGCCAAAAAAAGTTTTAGACTCAGGTTTTATTGGCTAACTATCATCAAAGAAGCTCATACTCAAGTTCGCCTTTGCGAAGTATGTCAAAAGACAGGAAATATTTCAAAACGTAATGAGATGACCTTAAACAACATTTAATATGCAAAATTTCTGACATATGGGGTATCGATTTCATGGGACCCTTTCCGAAATCATATAAATTCGAATACATCTTAGTCATTGTCGACTATGTAGCTAAATGGGCTAAAGCACAAGCTCTACTAACAAATGATGCCAAAGTTGTTATTACTTTTCTGAAAAACTATTCTGCCATTTTGGAATGCCCAAAGCTCTCATAAGCGACCGAGAAACTCATTTCTGCAACAAGATAATGGAAAAAACCATGAAAGATATGGAGTTAACCACCGATTCTCTACATCGTACCACCCTCAAACAAGTGGTCAAGTTAAAAACACGAACCAAGATCTTAAAAGAATTCTTGAAAAAACTGTTTAAGATAATCCTACTATCTAGTCAAGAAAACTTGATGATGCTCTGTGGGCTTTTCATACTGCTTATAAAACACTAACCGGTACAACACTATACAAACTCATATACGGTAAGAACTGCCACCTGCCATTTGAAATTGAACACCATGCATACTAGGCCCTGAAGAAGTGTAACCCAGATCTCATCGCTATTGGTGAGAAACGAATATTTCAATTGCATAAGTTAGATGAATTCAGACATCAAGTCTATGAAAACTCTCGTCTATACAAGGCAAGAACCAAAGTCTGGCATGACAAGAAACTCAAAATGAGAAAAGAATTCAAATATGGAAACAAAGTGTTGCTTTTTCACTCAAAATATAAATTCAAACAGCCAAAACTTAGATCTCGCTGGCTAGAACCATACGTAGTAAAACACCAATATCCATCCGGATATGTTGAACTGTATGGAAAAGATGGAAAAACATTCATTGTTAACGGCCACAGACTGAAGCTATATCATGAAGAAGAAGATTATAATGACCAAAGGGAAGCAGCCACTCCTTTTTTCTGAAAGAATGAACTCTAGAAGCAGGAGTCTAGCTAATGACTCTCTTAAAAATCAAGCGCTTCTCGAGAGGCAACCCGTGCTTTATTTAAGTGTGGAGGAGTTCCTCCTCCATACAACTCCACTCATATACTCTATTTTTAGATTTTTTTTTAAAATCAATAAAAAAATATATTCTTTTTATGTGCTTTTGCATGTTTTCTTTTTCAGGTAATATAGCTTAAGCTTGAAAAATTATGGCGTGTGCTCAAAGATAGCTCTCTCACAGCTACATTTCTCTATGCCCCAGAAAGTACCGTTTTCCCTTAATTTTCCCTATTTTCTAGTTTATCAGTTATCACATTGAGGACAATGTTCAACTTAAGTGTGGAGGAGAGCCAAATAGGAAAAATTAATCATATCCCTCCATGTTTGCCCTGCCAAAAAAATTTCAACTGATATTTTATGAAAATCTTTAAAAAAATATATTTGTTTTTCTTTTTAAATTTAAAATATGCTCTTAGTAAGGTAAGTCCAACCGGATTGACTCTAGAACTAGCACAAAACTAGTTCACTAAATTGTGAGTTTAAGCCTTAAAAATTCGGGTATCCACCTTTGGTACCTAAGATAATTGATGCCTTTAGCTTGTTCGAATTAAGGTTTGAATGCAATTGCAAGTGTCTCATCTGTCGTTACGGTTGTGCATTTGTAATTTGTCGCCTTTTCTGGAGCAATGGTATTGGTTGAAAATTATATAAGTGAGCCGATAATTTAGTAGCTCAGGAACTTGTGCTTGATCATCATTTACTAGACCATAGTCAGATTAATTTCTAGAAAAAATCATATGTTATGAGGTGTTATAAATCCAGTAAGCTCATGTATCTGCAACACTCCCTTTTAGTGTTATTTTGCTGAAGAAATCAAAGTTAAAAGAAAGAAGTTCCATGCCAGCCTTAGTTATCACGTGGTATAAAAAAAGAGAAAAAAAAGTCTAAAGTTCAAGGCTTAAGTTTCGGCACAACAGATTAGTATACGCTATTCACCATCATCAGTATCAAGTTCTGCCCCTTTGAGATTTTGTTTGTTGCTCATGCCCCATCGGTCATGTTTATGTGTCTAGTATAAGCCTATGGTAGCTATCTAGATTATGTCTGCGCATCTGAGTGTCTTCATAAATATAAACCTTATATGAGTTGCTCGAGTGAATTAAAAATCAAACACATTCTTTTGTGAGGTGCTATGTTATGTGTCTATTCCTGAGCAGTTATCTAACCAGTAAACATTTGTGAAATACAATTTTTCTCCACGTCATGATAAATGATCTTCTTTTTCTTGCTTTAATTACTTGAGGGCAAGCAACAACTAAGTGTGGAGGGATTTGATAATGCCTTAATTATATATGTTTTTGGCGGCGTTATTTATATATATTTTATTATTTCTCCTAAACTTTTGATACTTAATGGCATGAATTATGTGCAGGTTTACTTGAAGATATCCCGAGCTCAAAAAGAACAAAGTTCAAGTGTTTATAGTTACCAAAAAGGAAGATAGAAGAAAAAAAAGGGCCAAAGCTAAAAAAAGAAGTACGACGCACATTTCCCTTGTGCACCGCACTTCTTACCAAGTCCATGAATTAAAGACTATTAATTGAAGAACGCATTTACTCCTCAAGTACGTCGGACAAATAATTTTGTGCGCCGCACTTCTTATCCCAATTATGAGAATTTAGTGAAGTTAAATGATAATCGCATTAACACCCAAAGTACGCCGCACAATATTTCTTGTGGCGTCGCACTTTTTACCCAAATTCAGCCTATAAATAGAGACAAATTTCACACACTTTTTCATATCTCAAACTCATTCCTCACTTCAATCCTATTATTCCTTCACTCCATTTCTCTCATCCCCTTCATAAACATCACAATATTTTGAAGATTGGAGATCAAACCACGAAGAAAGAAGAAGAACATCATCATAGTTTTAGTAAAATAAAACTATGAACTTCATAGCCAGATATAGTATGTTTTGGGTAGAGTTAATCCATATTCTTACCCAGATATAGTATGTTTCTTGTTATTTCACTTAATTTTGTTATGAACTTCATAGCCACGAGAGGCTAAATCTCTCATGACTACTCGGTGAAAATAAAATAATGAATAAGTGTTTGGTATAATTACGATCTTGTTAATCTTAAGCTTATGTTAAAATTTGATCGTGTCCAATCTTATAAACTTTGTTTGTTAACTTTGATTATATACTCACACCGGTATAGGTCGAAAGACCCGTTGTGAATTATATAGTTTTAAAGATTTGTCTATGATCTTTATAATTTGTGATGAGGAATCCACCTATGTTTTTTGATAAAAAAATAGATTTGATATAATAGTAACTGGATTATTTGAGTAACACATTTGATCGAGTTAGCTAAATATAAGTCTTAAGTTAAACAAGTTAATTTGTGAAAACATAATCAGATGAGAAAACCTTTTTATAAATTAAAGTCCTAAGTTTAAGATGGTAATTATCACCATTGCTTATGAGTTATATGAAATTATCCGAGTAGTCATCTTTCTCATTATTGAATTCAGTTCAGTTTATTTTAAGTCTGTTAAAGTTTATTTTTTATCTGATTATTTGAACACTACGCAAATCCCTGTGGACGACCTGTTCTTACCTAAAAAGATTATACTACATACGTGGGTTATACTTTTACACGTGTGTTTCCATATAATAAAGCGGTATTTCTAGTCTTATAAATTTAAAGCTTTTGAAACACATCACATACAAACCACACAACACTTCATTTTCATCGAAAACGATCTGAAATATCATTTCTTACTAAGTCTACACAATCAATTCATCAATGGCTACAATGGCAGAAAACATTATTGCTGCAGGTTTTGAAACCCGTCCCCTGATGCTTGAAAAAGGCATGTATGATAGCTGGAAGACTCGGATTTTACTCTACATCAGAGGAAAAGAGAAAGGAGAAATGTTAATTAACTCAATCGAGAATGGTCCTTACCAAATCCTACCAGAAATCACAATTAAAGCTGATGATGGTGTTAAAGACATAAAACGTAAACAAAAAGTTAAAGACCTCACTCCATAAGAAAAATCATGTTACGGCTATAACACCCTGTGTTTTCAAGTCATTGACGACGTCGATAAATATACTATTTATTTTTAGTGTTGTACGCATTTGCTTGTGATTTCATGAATTAAGTTTAAATCGCGTAAGCTAAAAATTAGCGTTCAATGTAAACGGGCATCAAACAATTAAATGTTTACATCAAGCAAGGGTTATATAATTATTTTGAGGATAATTATTAACTTTGTTCATTTTATTTTTATCGGATACGTAAAGTGTATACGTTTCGCGATAAATTACGTTTAGGCACTCCCGGAACCACAAAAAATTTTCTACGCTTCAACAAATACCCACTTTTATACCCAATACATAAAAGTTGCAAAATATATCATATATGTCTTATGTTTTGCCGAAATTCTTGCAATTTGTACAAGTAATATAGCAAAACTCTTCCAAGTGGTCAAAAGAACCACATACCTCTTTATTACCTAGCCATACCTTGTTTACTTTGACTAATGACCATAACCATGACCATCCCCAAGACCATACCTTGTCTCTTTGAATATTTTCTTGACTTTTGACCCTTGAAAGTATTATATACATACAAGTAACTAGCTAAGTATTCATAGAAGTAAAACACTTAGTAAAAATCAACAATCCTCCCCTTTTGTCCTCTATATTGCTACGGCAATAAGCAAGCACTCTATCAAATCCATAGCAATTTTTCTACAACCCATACACTTCTATACACATCTATCCTAAGACATTCTAAGGTGTTTCCATCCATTGAATCACCATTTACAAGTATTAATCAAGAAAAGGAAGCTAGAAAGGAAGCTAGGGTTTTGTTAAGAAAACAAGGTTATTATTTGTGCAAGCTTTGGTTTTGTGGCTAAACAAGGGTTTAGCACTAGCTCATCATCATCATCATACCTCATAAGGTTACTATAACCCTCAATATTATGTTTCTGCATAATTATTCATTTTTATGCATATGATTATTCTATTTAGCTTAACACTCATCTAGGATTTTAACATGTAAAAAGAAGTGTTTTAATTTGTTGGTCATCATAATGCATACTTTTTATATACCTTATGGATGTTAAGGACATCATGTTAAAATGGTTATACAAATGATTTACACTCTTGGTTAACATGAAAATGATTATGGGTTAATTAGGGTCTTTATAGTTTCATAATATGTTTTAAGTTAAAGAAATACATAAGACAAGTTAAGATTAATTATGGACTCATATTAATGTTACTTGAACACTAAAATGAAGTTATCTTGAAAGAAATACACTTGTACACACTTGGTTAGGTATAAATATGATTATGAATAAAACTAGTAAATTAGAGATTTCATAAGTAAAGTTATGATATTAAGTATTATCATGGATTTGTTAACCTTGGTAACTTGGACATATGAGGACTACTATGGAAAATGGACATTTAATATAAGTATGATTTATAATATATATGATATATGAGACTTGTGGTAAAATACAAAAGTAGTAAAGTATAAAGAAAAAGTTAAAAATGGGTTCAACAAGCTTAAGCAAACATTCTGTCCAAGATCCGAATTTTTACATATCCATTTCATATTTTTATAAGGTAATACATTTCACGACGATTCCGAAAAGGTAAGAAACTTGTTAAACGGATTAATAACGAAAAAGTTACGTTAAAAACGAGTTATACGTTAATAAACGGAATCGTAAATGGATTTTTATAAAAACATTTTTATAAAAACTTTAAACAGAAAGTGTTGATATTTTTAATAAATAATACACATTTTTAGGATTCCAAAATGATAAGAATCGCAATTTAAATTAGACAATTTTGAAACACAAGTCTTTGTTCAACAAAAAGAAATTGAAAATCTAAAAAATGCAAATAATTTTCTCAAAAATGCTTTTGATACACACAAAAAAGAGTCTTCTGCTATATATGAAAAGAACATCAATGAACTTTTGGATTTGGAAAAGGCTAATAAAGAGCTGAAAAACATTTTCTATAAAGTAGGTCAATCTACTCAAACAATGCACATGTTAACCAAACCCCAAAAATTCCATGACGAAACACATAAGACAGCTATTGGTTATCAAAATCCTTTGTATCTTTGTCAATCTCAACGGAAACAACATGTGTTATATAATGCAAAAGTTTTAGTTGATAAACATAATCCTGTATCTATGTGTGATTTTGAGGAACTTTGATACTTGCTGAAGAAAGTCAGTTAAAAATGATTGAAAAACAAACTGAGAGTTATGCTAAACCGGTAGATTACTCAAAACTCAATAATCTTTATGAGTATTTTGTTCTACAAAAATAATTATATACAGAACAACTGTATTGGTCATCTATACCAAGTCTTTCTGAAAGCGTTTCAAAACCTACAAATGTTTTCCTAAAAAACTCCCATCAACCAGTCAGGTACTCAAAAATATTCAAAATGCAAAAAATATTATAAGTAAGTTTGATGATTGCATTAAACGGAGAACTACATTAGCTCCTCGTCTGATTGGTAGCTGAGATCAATCAGACATTAAAGGGGCTTTTAAAACATACGTCATACCATTTGTTTAAAACCTAAAAGAAACTTTCAAACTTTTTGAAAAGGGTCTTCAGAACGAGGTTAAAGAAATGAAAGATATTTTCAAACAAATGGAAGACGAGGTTGATCAATGTTTTGTGGAAAAGAAATGTTTTAAAATAGAAAAAAACAACTTTTAATCAACAATGACCGACTTTTAGAAGAAAATATCTCTTGTGATACAATGTGCACTTACTTGTGTTCGTTGAATGAAGTTGATAATTGTGGAAAGTGTAAAAGTCTTGACATTGTGCTTTTAGATCTAAAAGAATAAAAGAAGTCATTATGTGAACTAAAAAAAACGTTTTGCATATCTTGAGGAATATAGTATTTCTCTTGAACTTGCTTTTTAACATGAAAAAGAACAAATGATTTGTAATGACTCTCGAACAAAACAAGATAAATCTTTGATTAATGCAATCAATAACGAAATCTGTTGTAATAATGATCTGGAAAGTGCAATTGAAGTACAAAAACACTGGTAATCAATGAGTTGTGAAAACATCAGTTCTGTTTATTGCATGGAAAGAGTCTAGTGACTCAGGGTAAATCACCAAAATTTAATTCTAGCCCACGGGCCAGCCTTGGCCGATTATTCATATGAATAGAAGTTGAGAACGTGTCACTATCTTTTCAGGTTTCTTCCCTTGTTAAGGAACGTGAACACCTTAAGTTTGTTTGCAAAAATCTTTATGATTCAATCAAGCAAACACGGGCTAAAACCAAACTTCAAACTGATTCTTTGCAACAAAAACTTAATGATTAGATTTTGGAAAACAACAAGTTAAAAGAACAGTTAAAAGCAAGTTTTGAAACATTCCAAGTTTTGAAACATTCCAAATAAACATAAAGATTTAAAACATTCCAAGTTTTGAAACTCAAGAATATGGCTTGTGTATATTTTGCTACACAACCCGCACTTTCTAAAAAGGAAACGGTCTATCTTAGTACCGTACCGTCTGTCCTTAAAATGAAAAATATTATTTCTCTCGAGCAATTTTTCTCAAAATGTGTTTATCAAACATGCTCGAGATAAACATTTTTTAAGAAATTAATTCAGAATCACTTTTGTAATTTAATGGAAACAGATTTTCAAGAAATTTCAAATGCTCGAACAAATCCATGAAATCTTTAAATAGACTACGGTCTTTGTTCGAGGGGGAGAACGAGCTTTTATATGAAAATTTTAAAAAATGTTCAAAAAGAATTTATCAGAATAAATTTCATTATAAGGAAAAACAATCAAGGGAATTCGAACTCAAACAAATTTTATAGCTCTTTAATTAGAAAACGCGTATTTGTTTGAGAGGGAGAACATGCTTTCAAAGAAAATTAATTTTTCAAAAAGTGTTGTGGAAAATAATCGGGAAAAGTGTAAAAACGTTTAATGGGTCATTATTTGAGAGGGAGTTAACGAGTTTAACTCCGGGACTAGTTTTGAAAAATAGGTTTAAGCTTAAAAGTAGTTAGTGTAACTTTCAAAAGTTTACCATTTTTAGGACCTAAAATGCAAAATAGTTTTATATTAAGGTGTTAGGGGTAATGCATAAACTTTAGGCTTAGTTTATTAGAGTTTTAAACCTATAAGGACTACTTTTGCGAAAAATCAAAACCCCTTCCTTATAACCCCTAACCAACCGACCCACCCCTCGTTTCTCACCCAAAAAAATTCTTGTTTTTTCTTTCCTCTTTGTGGAAAGGCTAACACACAAACGCAAAGACAAGAAAACAATTTTTAAATCAAAAAGTTAAAAACACGAATATTGCTTTTATAATCATTCTTTACACACAATTGTTCAAAGAATTATTTCATCTCTTCCTAAATCTCAAAAAATCAAAAGTTACTTGATTTAGGGTTCATAAAATTTTAAAGTGATTAGATGTTAAAATTTCTTGAGGGCTTTTGTAGATTATAGTTTTATAAGACTAGTGTTAACTTGTTTTTAATTATATCATTGATGTAAGTGATCAAAAAGGCTGTGTTTGGCTCGTGTTCATCAACCGAACCTCCAAGGTTTTTTTTTATTGTCTGTGATTAAATTGTGTATATTGGAATGATAATCTATCACATTTAAATGATAAAGGTTTAATCCTTAAACCTATACCCAAAAAGATTTGAATTTTTGAAGGTGTACACCAAGTGTTTGATGAAATGTTTATGAAAGATTGTTGTAATTTTTGTGATTCCATGATGCTTGTAACAAGGTTGGATTGCTCAGAATTAACCCACCAAATCACCAAGGTCAGTATCCACCGAACCTTTCTCGGCTACATCAACACCACCGAACCATGGAAGGTCGGTTTATGTAACACCACCGAACCACCACCATTGATGAAGTCTATTTGGTACCAACCGATCCACCATGGTTGGGTTACCGAAACCACAGGGTTGGGTCGGTTGGTTGCCCATCTGATAACTACCATTGGTTGCGTTCGGTTGTGTTAGGCCCGAGAAACTAGCCATCCGAAACCTAAGGTTCGGTTTGTTGCTGACCGACCACTATTGGCCAAAGTCCCCAAAACTCAATACGGGCATAATAAAAAGCCTAATGTTTGGTTCAAGCCCAATGTCTTGAGAATACATAATAAAATTCAAACTTTTATATCAAAATGTGAAAGGTGTTAAATAATTCAAAGAATTTAAAATTTAAAAGTGTATAAAACTTAATTACTTTTTCAAAAAGTGTTAACGTTTTCAAAATCACGAAAATGAACGGAATTATTTAAATAAGTATTAATTACAGGTAACTATAATTGTGTAAACATTATACAATAGTCATGAAGCTCATAAGTTTAATCTCAAAAAACCTCGCACTTAGATAATTAGATCGTTGACTTAGTTTGACCACGTATATGGACTTTGACTGTTGACTTTGACTTTGTCGTTGACCGTTAACTTTGAACGTTGACCAAGTTTAACTTTCTTAATCCCGTGCTTAATAAGTTCATTTGATATGAAATTGATTATGTTTTCACATGCATGAATACATTTTCTATTTGCTATCTGTGATAATGTCAAAAATAGTTTAACTAGTATTTCTATATCAAAGGCGATATAGGTTGCATCCGGTCTAGGGTATTCTCTTAGATTGTTAGCATCGATTGGGTTGCATTTGTTTGAGAGTATTTGAACACCGTTGTTAGCGATCTAGTGACCATCCGTTTTAGATATAAGAGTACTTCGATATAAGCTATCTTTCTCATTTAAATCTATTATAATTAGATATATCTCTCGTAAATTTCACCACAATGCACTAGGGTATTATTCGTAACACTCATGCGTTAATCTTTGGATTTCTCCCACTAGTGAAGTGGATTACTATAATAGAACTTGTACTATGTATGGTATTCCCGAGTCACTTAATCTTTCGAGATATTTTTCCAAAGATAATAATAGTGATGTGTATCGATTTTATAAACTTTATTGCTACAGATTTTTACACATGTGGATATTCTTAATGTGAATAAGTCATGTGTGGATGAATGCAATAAGTGTCTGGAACTTGAGACCGAGCTTCTCAAAAAGAAAGATTTGATTGAAAAAGATGTTTACGATAAACTTTTGAAAAGTTATTCAACACTAGAAAAGCATTGCATTTCTTTGGAATTAACTACTCAACTCAATCAAGAAATTTTTCAAAAGGACACTTTTTGTGAAAAACAAAATGCTCTTACATTTAATCAATTATTTGAAATAAATGAACTGAAAGCTCAGTCACAAGAAAAGGACACGATCATAAGAAAGTTGAAGGATAGGATTAAATCTTTAAGTGGAAAAGATAGTGTGGAAAACGTAAAGAAAGACATTGATGAGATTGAAACAATAAATATTGAGTTAGAGCATAATGTGGCAAAATTACTTTTTGAAAATGAAAATTTAAGAAAAGAATGAGAGCATTTGAAATCAATTTACAAAGACCAATTTGACTCAATTAGAAATACACGTGTTCAATCCAACGAACATTGTGCCTCTTTAATTGCTAAAATCAATGAAAAGTCTGTTGAAAATTCGGATTTAAATGCTCAACTTCAAGAAAAAGTTTTTGCTATTGAAGCATTGAAAAATGAATTAAGGAAACTTAAAGGGAAAAATGTTGTCGATACTGTTATTTCAAAATCTAGTGCCACTATTGCTCCAGGAATGTTCAAGCTAGACATAGAACCTATTTCTCATAAACTTAAGAACAATAGGGATGCCCATAAGGTTTATCTTGAGAAGACTATAGAAAATATTGACACCCTTCGTGGACTTGTAGAATGCGCTAGAAAATAGAATCCTAGTAAACCTTTATTAGAATTTGCTTGCATGTTTACAAAACATGTTCATGAATTGTTAGTCTATGTCTCTAAGACATGCCCTAGTTTAACGAAACCTATTAAGAAACTAGTTGCTGTCACACCAGTGAACAAGGACAAGAAAGTTAGGTTTGTCGAACCTATCATATCTTCTAGCAACATTACCAAGCATACTGATTCTCTTAGAACCAAAGATTCTAACAAGCCTTTGTTGACTTCTACAGGAGTAAACACTACTACTAGTGCAAGCGGATCAAAGTCATCAGGCAATACAAAGAAAAATAGGATCTCGCGACCACCAAGTAGCAATCAGAAGAATAAAGTAGAAGAACACCCTAGGAATGTTAAATCTAGTTTGAATAAGAAGAATTCTATCTCTGAACCTATCAGTAAGGCAATTGTTAAGCATTTTGTGAGAAATGCTAAGTTTGAATCTATGTGTGCTATCTGTAACAAACGTTTGTTTGATGCTAATCATGATATGTGCCTTGTTGATTATGTGAATGATGTGAATGCATGTTCTAAATCTAAATCTAAAAGAAATAAAATGAGAAAAGTATGGAAACCTACGGGTAAGGTGTTCAATGAAATTGGATATAGTTAGAAGCATACAGGTAGGACCTTCACTATAGTCGGAAATAAGTGCCCTTTAATTAGGTTCAACTCCACTAAAGTAGTGCCTACTAAGGAAACCACTAACAAATCAATTCTTACACCAACTCAAGGAATCATAGTTTACAGTAGGAGACCCAAAGCACCAAAATTAGTAGGTTCGAGTAGTAAATCTAAGATCACATAATCTAGAATCTCTAACTCCTCGGACCTCACTCAATCTGGGGGATCCACTGTTTCTGATGTTCCATCTTCTTCTCTTAACGATTGCATGTTGTAAAAATTATTCTTATTGGTATTTGGACTCCGGATGCTCTAAGCATATGACTCAAAAATCGCTCTCAACTCATCAACTTCGTTAGTAAATGTTTGGGTACCGTCAGATTTGGGAATGATCATATTGCTAAGATAATGGGTTATGGAGACTATCAAATGGGAAATGTTACAATATCTCGGGTTTACTATGTGGAAGGGTTAGGATATAACTTATTCCCCCTGGGATAATTTTGTGATTCCGATCTCGAAGTAGCTTTTCGCAAACACACCTCTTCATTCGTGACTTAGAAGGTGTTGATCTACTCAAGGGATCAAGGGGTTCAAACTTATACACTTTATCTATGGAAAATTTGTTGCTTTCCTCTCCTATATGTCTATTGTCTAAGGCCTCAAAGACCAAGTATTGGTTTGGCATACAGAAGATTATCTTTTTAATACTTTGATTTTTATCACTTCTCTTGCATTATACATGGTCTCGTCCTAGGACTTCAAAACTAAGTATCAGAAGGATTCACTTGTGCTCGCCTGTTGCTCTTGTATAAAAGCAAGAAACACTCCCACATCCCCAAAGTGATGACTCCAATCAAGAGAAACTCTATCTAATGCATATGGATTTTTTTTTTTCTTTGCGGGGCCAATGAGGATTCAAAGTATCAATGGGAGAAAATATATACTAGTTATAGTTGATGAATATTCTCGGTTTACATGGATGAAATTTCTATGATTAAAGGATTAAGTTTTAGAGTTCGTGATCAAATTCCTCAAAATAATTCAAGTTTGTCTGAATGCAACCGTTCATAACATCAGGACTAATAATGGCACATATTTTGTCAATCAAACACTGAGAGCTTACTATGAAGAAGTCAGAATCTCACATCAAACATTCGTTGCTCGCACTCTACAACAGAATGGCGTTGTTAAAAGATGGAACCATACTTTAGTGGAAGCTACTCGCACCATGTTGATCTTTTCAAAGGATCTATTATTTCTCTGGGCAGAAGCAGGTTTTAGGCGCAATAGCTTGCGATACTCAAAACTAATCATTAATCCGAAAAAATAACAACAAAACACCAGTATTATAAACTTTCTTCCATCATTGGAAAACCTGATTATCTTATCTTTCTTGTCTTTGGTGCTCTTTGCAATGCCACTAATGACGGTGAAGATCTTGGTAAGTTAAAACCTAAAGCTGATATAGGAATCTTTGTTGGTTACGCTCTTGCAAAGAAAGAATTTTGAATCTACAACAAAAGGGTCATTTAACATTGAAAACTATTCAGATGATTTTGATGAGTTGATACGCTATGGCTTCTGTACCAATACAGTTCATGGACCTGGGCATAAACTTATGATATTCTCCTGGATCAATTAGTTCATGAATCATGCAAAAACATTCCTTTCTCCAACACGTATGTCCTACCAATAAGAACGATTGGGAATCATTGTTTCAACCAATGTTTTATGAGTACCTATAATACCTTCACATGGTTGTCCTCAATTTCTGTAGTCATTGCTACATAACTACAGTTTTCAACCGGTTATTTACCTTCCTTCATGATAATTGATCAAGATGCACCATCTACAAGTACTCTCAAACAAATCAAGAAACACTATCTCCAGTCATTCCTCTCGGTGTTGAAGAAGCTGACCATGATATTGAAGTTGCACACATGGATAATACTCTTTATGTTGATTTTCTAATTCCAAAACCAAGTTCTGAAGAATCCTCTTCTTAGGTTGTTATTCCAAACAATGTGCACTCAGTCAACCAACCACTTGAACACATCAACAAATGTATCAAAGATCACCCGCTTGATAATGTAATTGGCGATCCTTCTAGACCGGTCTCCACTCGACATCAACTACAAGATGAAGCCCTATTATGTTATTTCAATGCTTTCCTTTCTTCCGTTAAACCCAAGAGTTATAAAGAAGCATTGACATAATCCTGTTGGATTGAAGCCATTTAAGAAGAACTCAATGAGTTTGAACGTCTTAAAGTTTAAGAGCTGGTACCTTGTCCGGATCATGTTATGATTATTACCTTGAAATGGATATACAAGGTAAATTAGACGAACTGGGAGGTGTGTTGAAAAATAAGGCTCGTTTGGTAGCAAGGGGATATCATCAGGAAGAAGGAATATACTTTTAGGAATCCTTTGCTCTTGTTGCTCGACTTGAGGCCATCTGTATCTTTATTGCATTCGTTGCTCATATGAACATGATCGTCTATCAAATGGATATGAAGACCGCGTTCTTGAATGACATACTATGTGAGGAGGTCTATGTTAGTCAACCGGATGGGTTTGTAGATCCAGAGGATCCCAACCATGTGTACAAGCTTAAAAAATCCCTTTACGGTTTGAAACAAGCTCTACGGGCTTGGTATGATTTTCTCTCGTCGTTTCTACTCTCCCAAAAGTTCTCAAAAGGCACCATTGATCCTACATTATTCATCAGGAGAGAAGGCAAAGACATATTACTGGTACAAATTTATGTTGACGATATTATTTTTGCCTCCACTAAACCTGATCTTTGTTAATCATTTTCTAAAATCATGTGTTCAAAATTCAAGATGTCGATGATGGGCAAACTATCATTTTTCTTAGGACTTTAGATTTCTCAGAGTCCTAGAGGCATTTTTTAAACCAATCCAAATATGCTCTTGAATCACTTATAAAGTATGGTATGGAAACCTGTGACCTAGTGAATACTCTAATGGTGGAGAAATCCAAACTGGATGAAGACCCAAGGAAAGCCATTAATCCTACACGTTATCGTGGAATGATTGGCACCCTTATGTATCTCACATCCAGTAGACCAGACCTTGTATTTGTTGTGTGCATGTGTGCCCGGTATCAGGAAAAGCCTACCGAAAAGCACTTACATATGGTTAAGCAAATCTTTTGATACCTAAGAGGAACCATAAATATGGGTATGTAGTATTCGAAGGATTCTTTCATTGCTCTAACAGCTTTTGCAGATGCTGACCATGCGGGTTGCCAAGATACCAGAAAAAGTACATCTGGAAGTATGCAGCTATTAGGTGATAGATTGGTGAGCTGGTCGTCAAAGAAACAGAAGAGCACCGCCATATCCAGTACAGAAGCTGAATACATTGCCTTGTCAGGATGTTGTGCTCAAATACTTTGGATGAGATCACAATTAACTGACTATGGCCTTGGGTTCAACAAGATACCTCTGTACTGCGATAATAAAAGTGCCATTGCTTTATGTTGCAACAACGTCCAACACTCCCGATCCAAGCATATTGACATCAGACATCACTTTATCAAGGAGCAAGTGGAGAACGGGGTGGTTGAGCTGTATTTTGTCAGAACAGAGTATCAGTTGGCAGACATTTTCACTAAGCCTTTAGCACGAGAACGACTTGAATTTCTCATCAACAAGCTTGGTATGAGAAGTATGTCTCCTGAGACTTTGAAAAAGCTGGCAGACGAAGAGGAAGAGTAATGGTGGTAAACTCTTCACATATCCTCTGTATCATATGTATATAAGAAAATCAGAAAAACCCAAAAAGATTTTTCATTTTATATAAACTTTTCAAAAAGAAAATACAAAAATATAAAACCATAAAAAGAAAATACAAAACTAAAAAATCAAAAAATATATAAAATATGGTGTTCATGACATGTCTTCTGAAAATCGATAACATTTACGGCCTTAGAAATGTCATTTAATAATGATACGAGGCTGTAAATAAAGTTCGAGCAGAAGTTCAAATTGTTTTCAAAACATGTCATATGGCTTGCTATTATTTCATATAGCAACCCGGTCTTAATTTTAAAGGCAAGTTTTTTGACAAAAAGAAAACTTGACCTCACAACGGGAAATTAATTTTTCTTGGGCATGAATTACTTTATATTCATATAAAGGCTTGTGTTTACTTTGCAACACAACCCGTGCTTTCTATCCAAATAAGTTTACATGTCAGTGCATGTATTTATCAAAATAAGAGAAATCTAATTTTTATTCATAAAAAGTTGTCTTTCAAAATGAATCAGTGTCTTCGGGAATCTCACAAAAAGATTTAAAAGCTAATTCAACCACTCAAACAATGACAACAGCTCTTTAAATAGAAAACGGGTCATTGTTTAAGGGGGAGAAAGTGCCATCAAATAATCTTTTAAAACGTTCTTTCAGAATAAGTCACTAAATAAACAGATAAAGTTTTTAATAAGGACGAATCACAATTTAAAGTGGAGTTAATTTATATTAACTACAAGGGATTTAGATGTCATTTGTTTCAAACTTTAGGGACATATTTGCAATTTGAGACTTAGTGAATTCAGGCTTTAAACTACAGACAATCAATATTGCCAACACCTTATAGTTTGTAAAAAGACTTACGAATGTTTGGAAATACTTTCATAGTTTTAAAAAGCCTTGAAGTTGATTCTCACAAAATAGATTCAAGCTTATTAATTCTTCGAACACGATTTCAAGTATATGTGCGTACCAGGTTTTGTTGATTCTGAGGTCTCACGTCACATTTTGCTTGCTTCAAACGTGAAAATCAATACTCGTTTTTAAAACAAAAGGTACACATCTACTCGTTCCTAATACATTTCTCATCATATTGGCAAAACGAACTAGGTTAAAACTCCTTTTATCACTTGTAATCAATCAAAAACAGATTAGGGTTCATAATTTAAAAGTCATAGTTTTTGTCTAATTATTTGAGGGGTTTTGATCATTAGGGTGCGATTAAGGTGCGTTTGAAAACAGTTTTCAGTTTTAGGTTATCCTCAAACGTATAGTCGACGTTTATTTTGATTTTTTGTGTGAGAACTAAGCGAAACATGAGTTTGCGGTAGACTTAAATGTGGGTTGTGTTAATAAGTATCTGTGTTGCTTCCTTATACTTCAGTTACAAGTTTTAGACCCTTAGGTTCCCTCTTACTTAGAAAAGATGGTTTCTAGGTTCGTTAAAAACTAAATTTGGTATAAGTTTGCTCATATGGTGTGCAATGTGTTTATAATCTTATATAGGCCCCTAAGTGCTTTGTATCTGTTCTATAAATGGTCCTTATAACGCTTGCCATGTGTTTCTTTCCTATGTGTGCTCGAATTTCATTTATCAAGCCTATATTATTATTTAAAGCTTGTGGTAATTGATTCTGTATGATTATTTATTAATCTGTAATGATTGTTAGAAATGCTTAGTGGTTTTAGATTAATGAAATCTGAGTTAAGTAGTTTTGAATGAAGCAAAATTTGTTTGGCTTGAATGAAGCGAAACATGTTTCTAGCGAAACATGTTTTGTTTACTCTAAGCGAAACATGTAAGGTTCATTGATAACGCTCAAATTATGCACGTTTCTATACGCGTTATCTATGTTTTTACGTATATTTATTGGTTAAATATAAGAACTTTTGATATATAATAGAGTATATTTGATATTGTAGGTTCATGGTACGTGTCGTGGAAGAAAACGGAAGAAAACATGAAGAATTGAAGCTTAAATGAAGAAGTAAACTCAAGTTAATGATCTCCCGAACAATGTCAAAAAAAAAAATGTTTTTGCATAAAACTTCGGTCATACGAACTCCGTTTTAGTTAGTTTAAGCGGACTACGCGAAGAGAGAATTCGATTATCTACCAACCCATGGGAAAAAGGTTTATATAAAATGCTGAAATTTCACTAAGTGCGATGGTTTTACAAAGTGCGGCGTTCTTTTGAGTCGGTGGGAAAAAAATTAAAAGGCATTAAATGAATGATTAGCATTAATAACTCCCGATGTGCGCCAACACAATTATTTTTTGTGCTGCAGTTTTTTGGCCCCTGAAAAGCCTATAAGACCTCCTTGTTTTCTCATTCCACACACTCTCACACAAATCATTCTAGCTCTTTTAGAACACTTAAATAGGAATTTTTGCGTGATCCTGGCTAAACAAACAAGGATTCCAATCACCCTTAAACCACCCATCACCACCTTCACTACACCACTCTCCACCATCAATTTCTAGATTTTAATCCATCTAAGAAAGTAGAATTGAAGTGTAATTCGAATCTATAAGCAATCATGAAAAGAATTGTTCATAGTTTTCGAGTTTCCTTTGAATATAATAAAGTTTTCGTTGGGAAAACTTGTGAAATCATCAAAAATTTGTTCTTGAAGTTGGTATAAATTTTGTTTATCTTTTGAATATGATCTTTACTAAATTCGTGATGAATGTTATGTGTTTTATTACTTCTCTGATCACGGAGTAGTCATCTTGTGTTTGTTTGGGCAATAGTTGAATCTTAGATTGGAAGTTTTTGGATTATGTGTCTATTGAATTGGTAAACATATTTATATAATATATATGCAAACGGGTTCCTTTATATATGTGTTCTATCATTTCATCTTTTATTTAATTGTATTTGTACTTGTTAGTAACATTGTAAGTAATTCCGTTTGTGTCCACATATTGGGGGAAGATTGTTAGCATTAAAATATGTTGACTAAAACGGAATTACATTAAGTCGTGTCGGTTATGAACTAGGACAATAAATGTGTTGACTAGACAATAAATGTGTTGACTAGTCAACATTATGATTGTTAGGAAACCAACACAAGGACAATAAATGTGTTGACTAGACAATAAATGTGTTGACTAGTCAACATTATGATAGTTAGGAAACCGATACAAAGACTATAAATACCCCCTCCTATACTTCCATAGGAGGGGAGAGGATTCATTTGTAACATTTCATATAAGGTATGTGTGTGTGTTTTTTTTCTCTCCTATCACACACACATCTTTCCCTTTTTTCTCTCATCATTAATAATATGGCTCAATTTCTTTTCCACTTTACCATACCTCCGGATCTTGTGTTATAAGGGTGAATATATGTTAACAATTGGCATCAGAGCACATGAGCGATTCGTATGTGTGGTTTGCTGATTTGGTAGTATCATCAAGACAAATCAAAATATAAACACTAAAGCAAACACAACACTTATTGCTAAAACGATCCTTATAAGATTCACTAAAACGACAAAAGGGTTAAGGATTCGGACTACGATGACAAGTGATCACGAAGTTAATTTGGTATCCCTTATTTGACATTGAAGTGGATTTCAAGAAGGCGTCTACTTATTTCATCATCGAGACTTCCTTCTATATTCTACCTATTTTCTTTAAACCCCCTCTATCGATTGATGACTTGCTTATACATATACGATTATGATTGAGACTTGAATTATCTAGTTTCCAGCAGTCAAAGGGTGATTGGGTGAAGACCTGGATTACTATCACTTACAGAGTGTCACACGCAGAAGACGATGTGGATAATTTCAAGAGGTGTTGTACTTCTGATACTTTTCTGGTTGGGTATTGGGTACTTAGAGATTGAATCTTGCACCGTTCTTCAATCAACAATAGTGCAAGCTTAAGTAACAAATTTGGGGAATTTTACTTCATTATCAAGTTTGGTATATCGGGTTTACTTCACCAACTGGTTACAGCAATAGCCGACAGAATATGAGGTTGGTAAGTTAGCCAGAGAGTTTAAAGGTTGAGATGTAATTAGCAATTCTCACGGGATATTATTGTGCTATTCCACGACAATGGTACTTCACTGTCTAAGCAAAATTCTCAAAGTTCTTCACCGACATTCATATACAAGAACTTGATTATACCAAGTTTTCTTGATTCTTGCTTCATCTCCTCTACGGTTTCTAAAGACAAGAGGGTAATGGTTTGTTTGGATCTCAAGATTTGTGCTTAAGACAAGAACTTCTCGAGTATATGTGCGTACACAAAAATGATGCTTTCGAGAGTTCAAAACCATCATGGGGGAAAATGTGTACATCTGGGACTTAGTTGACTTTGATGTTACCATGTCAACTTCCAGGGGGAAGTAGTGTGTAATACTTTACTTAGTATGGTTTATGAAGTATTCTGCATACGTGAGAAGAATTGTTGTTGATTTCTAGCATGTGCTATTCACCAAGATATAATGACGAGAAGTAGTACTACTTGGCATAGATTTTCTTCTACATAATTCCGATGTGCACGTCAATAACATATAGAAGATGGTTGAAGCTACATCAAAGTTTTAGAATCTGCTCAAGATAGGGATGTCGGTTTGGGGGGGAAGCTGATTCAGAAACTTCGCCAAAAAGAAGTCTAAGAAGAAAGCTTTTCAAGACATGCTGCATGAATTAGGGGGAAGTTAATCCAACTCATGCATACTATAATGGTTCCTGTACAAGTAAAGACACTGAAGATCCAAGCTGGAGTACAAGTTTCAAGACCAGGAGAACTTAGAAGACATCTTCAGCTTTGGAAACGCTTTGGAAGACTTTATTTGTGTTGTACTTGTACCTGATAGGAACATTGTAAGTAATTCCGTATGTCCACATATTGGGGGAATATTGTTAGCCTTAAAATATGTTGACTTATCCGAAATTACATTAGTTCATAAATAGTCAAACACGCAGGGACTAGATTAGACTATTTAGGATAGTTTAGTTGTGTTTGGACTATAAATACCACCTCCATACTTCCATAGAGGGGTGAGGATTCATTTTGTAATATCTCATAAGGGGTGTGTGTATGTGTGTTTCTCTCCTCCTATCACGTACACATCTTTTCTTTTTCTCTCATTGTCTATAATATGGCTAAGCATTTATTTTATCCTCCCCGACCTCCAGATCATGTCTTTTGTTAGTGTATCTTATTATTAACAATTGGCATCAAAATTGGCATCAAAGTTGCAGGGGTGTATTGTATCATGTGTGTTTGTTTTCTTAGTTACTGTTGAGATCTGGTATGCTGTTGATTTTTTTTTTCATGTGCTTTTTCTTGTGACAAAGTCATGAAAATGGTTTTTATATGTTGTTATAAGTTCTGTATCATTTTGGTTTATATCT
>BQNB010094877.1:0-26011 GCA_026074375.1 Tanacetum coccineum
AAAGCTATTTAGAAAATTTGAAAGTAAATTGCTTAAAATCGGGAAATTACAAAGTAAAAGTTTAAAAAACAAATTCAACCCCTTAAAAATGATGTCTAGGGCTGCTATTTATAGAGGAGAGGTGAAGAGGAGGGAGAGCTTCATGAAGCTTCCTTTAAATCTCGATCGTCGATCTCTTATGAATGAATATAAGCCGTTGGATGATCTTAATGAGGTGTCTTGGCCAATAGGTGGATGCCACGTGTTTGTTTGTGATTGGGGAGAGTGTATGAAGAGGTTTGAAGGCTTATAAAGGAGCGGGGGTGGGAAATTTTTGAAATTTGGAGATTGGGCTGTGGGAATTTTGGGCGGGAAATTCTGTTGTGGGAGGTTAGGGCTGTTGCGAGTTAAGCGGGTTCTGTTTGAATGTTTGGAGTTATAGCACAATTGGTCCCTGTGGTTTCCTCCGCCCATTCTAGTGTAAAATGAAGTTTAAGAATGGCATGATCAGCCCTTGTGGTTTTCTTTCTTTCTTTCTCTTTTAATAACAACTTTTCCTCTTTGGCAAACTTGGTCCTTGAATCTTCAAACTTCCAAATAAACCCTTGAATCTTTGAATAATTGACACTTATGGTCCTTTTGACTTTATTTTGGCTCTTGACTTTCTATTGGGGTCCTTGACTTCATTAAGTTGACCTTTGACTTCATTAAGTTGACCTTTGACTTCATTTCTTGCTGTGTCGGGCTGATCCGGCTGTGATCTTTGGCTGATTCTTCACTCTTGCTCTTGTCTTTTTGTCTTTTTCCCGTTTCTTGTCGGTTTTTGATCGTTTTTGCTTCTTTTTGTCTTTGTAATCCTTTCCTGCACAATTAGACACAAAAGCACACATTTTCTATTCTTTTGGCATTTTATTGGCTTATATTTGGCAAAATCCCGGGTAATTTAGTATACAATTAAGCAAATATCATGGGTAAAATCTCATTTTTCTTAGGACTACAGATTTCTCAAAGTCCCAGAGGCATCTTCATAAACCAATCTAAATATGCTCTTGAAAAGAACATTTTTTATGAATTACCCTTTTAAAAACAACTTTTCACTTTTCTCAACATTTAATCCCCTTGGAAACACTTCATGGCAACATTGCAAGTTTTGCAACTTTTAGGCTCATCGAAATGGCTTACTTCCTCCCGATTAAATATAGCACAAAAGAGGAAAATTATTCGTCATCCTTGACTTATCAGCTAGAACTAAGACAAGAAGCTAAATAAACAAGATCATTGTCAATATAAGTTCCAGAATGATTAAGCTCATTATACTTATAACTAGTGAACTTTTCACTCCCGGAATAAATTTAATGATTAAGATGTTGCACTCTTTTTAACTCAAACCATAGATCATTTTATCTCATAGTTGAAATTCATCTAACTTTACAAAATAAGCCTTTGTCGACATCAAATGTTAAAAACATAGATAAATCTCGACTCAAGCGAAAAGGAGATTAGGAAACAAAACTTATAAATGATTTCTGAAGAAAATGGAAATTTTTAAACCTTCTTTTTATTTTCCCTGTACTTATAATTATTTTCTTTTTGCAATAGGAATGTTGTTCTTAAGTTTCCGAAAAACCCCTACTTAGGACTTTTCTTCCCCGAATTAGGATATCGCAACAACAACAACCGGTGTCCTTAATTCGAACCCCCCACTCCGCTGCTAACGTTGAGGGTTCGCGACACCAACCTTTTCCCCCTACAAAGCCTTTAGAATCCAAGTCCCTTAGTTGGCAATCACATCACCTAGGCCTCGCTCCCATAGTGATGAATGTCCTACGAACCTTGATCCTACGTACATATTTAATCCTTAGTTTGCGACCCCAAATCCGAGTCTTTCTCTCAACATGGATAACGCCATGTCGATTAAAAACTACATATAGCTTTTGTTAACTATTTTTTACGAATCTTCCGATTGGCACGAAAAATAATGCCTTTTTGTTATGCATTATAGAAAGCTTCAATGTGGCATCTTTTTTATATTATCTTTTTGTATGAATGAAAAATTTCTTTTAGGAAAGCAACTTATAAATTTTAAATCCAAAAATCTTACTTACATATTCTTTTTCAAATGTAAGACCTTTTTCTAAAGACAAATGTCTGACTTTAGCTAAATTAAAAAGAGCACGAATATAAGTGTGTTAAGAGCATATGGAGGTAAAAAGACAGCAAATTATTCATATAAAACTTTAGGTTTTTCCAAATAAAAAAAACCTTGCTTTAACAATACACTATATTTAAACTACAATCAATTCTTGTTCTTCCACCAGTTTAAAATCCAAAAGCAATAGGATTTGTGTAAGCTTGGGCCCCACAAAAGGTAGGTTAAAAAGAACTAAGCTAGGGCATTTTCAACCCGGTCAAAATCAAAATTAACTCCTATTACTCACCAACGGAAACTACCAAAAAAAGAGGTGTTTTTTTGTTTTATTTTATTTTTTTTTTTTTTTTTTTCCAAAACTAAAGCTTCTTTTGAGCTTTCCCCTCGTAAGCAAAAATTTAAAATTTCTCATTTTTTTTTTCTCACAAAAAGGGGCAATTCAAAAGGAGGATATTAAAAGATTCAAACAAGGTTGCGTGAAGTGCAGGACAATATCGAAAATATCCTTCCCCCAAACCTAAAATGAAACTTTGATCCTCAAAGATTAAAAAAAGGGTCAAAAGAATCCTTTAAAACAAAAATTCTAAAAGGTCATGCCAAAAGAATAGATTTAGTTCTATAAAGAACAAGGATAAAAGATTAGAGTTTTATTCCCATTTTTAATTAAGAGAAAATGGAGACAACGATGGAAATGGTGGGAATTGCTTGTCCTTCCACAATAATAACCATGAAGCTTCCCATAATCCCGGAAAACCTAGACAAAACAAATCAAACAACCAACAAGAAAACGAAAGAAGACAAGCTTCCTCTTCCTTCTTTTACATTGTTTCGGCCTTCAATAGACATCTCTAAAACGGCTTAGTTTTTGTTAACCGAGTACAAGCTATACTCGCCCCCGAATTAATTTGTCCTTGGGGAAGCAAAGAAAAATAGAAAATAAAAAGAATAAAAGGGATAAGCATGGGGTGCCTCCCACGAAGCGCTTGTTTTATTATAAGTCCCCTTCGCTTGAACTCTTTCCCCAAACTAGTTTTTTAAGGTGGATAATAGCAATGGTGAAGAAAATCCAAGAGGTGACAACCTCCCCAAACTAGAGATGAAAGATATACCAAAACATTTTTGATTCCGGGTTCATAAAACTTTTTAGAAAAGATTTTCAAGATTAAAGATTTGAACCCAAAAGATGCTTTAGTAACATTAAAGTTCATTAAGGGTGGGTGGAGAGGGTCAAAAACATAGGGGAGTCAAAAGAGCTTTGATGGCGCTAACTCTTTTGGGAAACTCTTATCCTAAAAGCATCATTGTATCAAAAATACCCGATTAAAAATTTATCTTCACTCCCGTGGAGTAAGATACCGGTAAAACCCGGAATAGGGTGAACAAATGGTAAAAATGTTCGGGTCATAGTGACTTTGAAGGTATCTTCCTCTTCAACTGAAACAACATTCTCCACCTATACCGGGTAAGAAAGATTCACTAGGGTTAATTTCGTCAAAATCATTACCTCAGCCCCAATCACGGGCCCAATCACAAAAGTAATGACACATACTTCGGAAAGAATCATCGAATCATCAAGGGGTAAAATCATCAATGACAGTATGCCCTTCCCTGAACCAACGTCACTCTCGATACCCCGTAGTTATCAGTAAAGCCGAAAACTAAGCAAATCCGCCTCCTCCTAAAGGCAAATCAATATCCACAACGGGAAATGATAAGGAGGTGGGCAAATTATAGGAAGAAATCGGAATGAGAGGGAGAGAAATCGGAATAGAGAGAGAGATTAAAAGTGTTAAATCCTTTTTACATTAAAAGAATAGAACTCTCGAAAAATTTTCTCCCGAAGAGGAATGTCAACGATCTTAGAAAAAGTCGAGATCAAATCTCTCCTCCTTCCTCCTCAATATCAACACAATCATAAAATCACGTCTCATAAATCGCATCGTCGTCGGTATCATCGTTATCGACACAAACTTCAACGATTTCCGGAGAAAGTGGAACAAGATGAGCAAGTCTACTTGTGGACTTCTCATAATATGAATCATCAATGTCGAACAAATCACACTCCCCCAAACTAAAGTCATTCGACTCACTTTGGTTTGAAACAAGGGTCTCACATTAATCCGCCTTCCGTTTCCGGAATAATGTATTTTATATGCTCGTCTCCCAATTATTTTTTAATGACGAATCCTTAAGCTGCTACGTATTGCGAAAACGGGAAATGTTAATCGTATTCGGTATAGACTGCATAAAATCCCAAATTACGTCATCATCGACAAAGAAAATTTTCTCTGACTTTGAACTCTTAACTTCAATTCACTAAGTTCTTGGCTTCCTTGTGGAGTTCCCCCCAATTTCAATGTGCTAGGATGAGAGGCAATTGAATCTCTCCTTAAGCTCAAAAATCTTATCTTCACATTTTCTCCTATAATCAAAATCGATCTCTTCCTTTCGATATTCTCTTATTCCTAACTCATTCATCCATTCTTTCATTTCTTCTAAACATTGTTGCTTTTGAAACTCCAAATCTTGGATTTTCATTTCTTGAGAAGATTGACTTTCATTTAAAACTTGATTATCTTTTTGAAATTACTCACTCAGCAATAAGCAAATCCCACAATAACCTCTCTTCTGATCGTTCAGAAATGGTGTAGGAGTTTCTTGTTTGAGTGGTTGAATTTCATTAAGAATTTGTAAATCCTTAAGAAGACTTTGCAACAATGCTTGCAAATACTCAGGTTGAAATTGCTCCTCTTCCACAACTTGCTTGATTTTCAAAAATTTCTCCTCCGCAAGCAATAACTTGATGCTCTTTTCATTATGAGGTATGTGATCATACTTCATCAAGAAGCTTTGCATAGATTCTATAAGGTCCGCTTGAGCATGTAGCATTTCCATACTTGCTACTGGAGGAATCTGATAAACATCGGAAAACTGTGGGGGTTGAAATTGGTCGAAACCGGAAGAATGAGAATAAAAATATTCTTGGTTCATCGGCTGACATTGGTAAGTCTCATGAGGACCTCCACAGTTTTCACAACAAAAATATTGTTGTGGAAGAATTTGTGAATCATGTGGGACACAATCAAAATTTTGATTATAGCACGGTTCCGGCTCAGAAATGATCGGATCTTTTGGTGGACAATTGTAACCGAAATGAGCACCTTTTCCACAAAATTCACAAATGCATCTTTGACAAAAAATCCCATTTAATGAATCACCGCATTCATAACAACAATTATGATCGATTTGTGGAGGATCTTGTGAAATATTTACTCCGGGGTCTTGATCAACACGGCATGGCTCTCTAGGAGCATTAACCAACGTGGTAATTGTTCATTGGATGACTACGGGAGTATTTTGAAACTTTGGAAAAATCCATTATCAAACACAATATTGTAAACAAATCTTTTTCACATTTCGTACTGTATAAGAGCACATCCATGACAATAACGGACCATGCGACATGGGTTCCACAAACCGCAACAATGCTGAAAAGAGTCGACACAGGAACGATGATTTGTCTTTAAAAAATTTCCTATCGAATCAACACTCTTTATTGTACCAACTTCCAACAATTGAACACTCTTTGATTGAATAACGGGAATTGAACGATTAAGCGCCATAAGAATTAAACAATATAGAGGATTAAGAAGATAAGAATTAAACGGATAAGAGGAAAAAGAAGAATATTTTTAGCTTTTCCGAATAATACATAAGAAAATTTGAGATTGAGAAGATTCTTTTTGGGGAAATTAAAATTTTTTAGTTTTTATTAGGAATGAAAACAAAAATATTTTTGGTAATCGATTTTTACAAGCCTCACGATAAGTTCTAAGAATACGCACAAATGGCGGAAAAGCTTATCGAGCCGCAATGACTAACTTAGAGAATAGCTATCACATTTCCTTAAACTCCCCTTATATTGGTAAAACTTAAAGGTTCCTCGGTACCTCGCAAGTACATCACGATTTGTTTTGGTGTTTAATTGGAATGGTTTAAGATGGTTATCAAGTATCCAAATGTTTATTAATAGTTTTTTTAACTTTTAATTCGATAGGAATCCGAATTAAGGAACTTGTTTATATAGTATTTTTTCCAAAAATAAAGCAAAAAATAACTTTCCAATGGAAGGACTTCAAAACTCTACCTTTCGACGAATACTCTTCAACAATCGTTCACGAAATCCCCGGCAACGGCGCCAAAATTTTGGTTCCTATCAAATTATAAATACGTAACGAGTTATACTCTTGTAAGAATTTTCCTTTCCAAAATGACCTTCTCAACCAAGAGAAATATAAAGGGTAAAAAATCTCACAGAAAGAAAACACAATTCCGTTTGATTATTTTATCCGGGAATATGAACAACCAAACTCGGTCAGTCCCAACCGAAAACTGTGAATTGAGAATTTGGAATATTCGGATTCGAGCTTAGAATGATAAAGGATATTTGAATTGTTGATTACACTACAAATTTAATAGCAAGAAATTGAAAAACAATTAAACTAGCACGAAAATTAAATGCACAAAACGTAATAAACCGGAGCTAAAACTGAAATTTTAAAAACTATAACACAACTTTTGGACAATTTAATACCTACAAAATCACAAATTTAAAATGAAAAATCTTGGAAAAAGAATGAAAATTTTTTATGTAATTTTGAATTTTTTATGATTTTCTAAGATTGAATGATTTATCAAAAGATACACTTTTCAAAATTAAACACAAAAAATTTTTCTTATATTTTTCAAAAATACTAAGGATATTTAAACGTGAAAATTAATGCAAAAAGAATTTTAATTTTTCAAACTATTTATTCTTTATTTTTATGATTTATCTAAGAAAAAGTAATTACAAAAAAATCTATTTAAATTTCTAGAAAATACAAAATTAATTGGAAAAATATAAAAAAATGGTTTTTATAAACTGATTAAGTGCAGAAATTTAATATAACAAAAAGCCCCAATTTTTATTAACTAATTGACACTTAATTCGACCAATTAAAAACTAAACCCTAAATTTATAAAACTAAAAACTAAAATATTAAAACTAATTTATTTAATAAGAAAGACAGGGTAGGTATTGAAAGAATTGAAACTACGGGGTAGGCGGAGTAAGTATAACAATTTTACACTATAGTAGAAACAGCTAACCCTGAACTTTAAGAAAAATACCAAACAGACCCCGCGATTTCAGCTTATTTTGCTTATTGAAAAAAATGGTTTTCAGAAAAAACTTAAAACATGAAAGTTATAGAAAAGCTTATTCCTAACAACTTTAATAAAAGCACTTTAGACTTTTAACAACACATTAAGCTAAAAAATGAGCAAAATGGTTCTGTCACAGTAAGTTGTGTTTAAAAGCATATTTAGAACTTTGGCTTATTTTTGGCTTATTACTAGATGAAATGAAAGGACAAAAGAAGCTATGTGTAAACTGCAGGAATGTAATCTAAAGAATTTCTAAAACCAAATTAACTAAGCTTTAAAACTTTAACAAGAAAAATGAAATGAGAAAGTGCTAATTTTTTCATTGAAACTGAATATAACCAACAACAGCATTGGCTGTTGTTGCTGGTGCATTTGACTTATGGATTTATTGCAGGCTAAAAACTCTTCTACTATCTAACTTCTTGTTGTTAAACCTGCATTAACCAAGTTTAAACTATACAATTCCTTAAAAACACTAAAAACCTAAAACAACCTTGCTTATTTCTGCCCTGGTGCTAGATTCAAGTTTTTAAACTCAAAGATTTGAAATAGTGCAATCTAATCTTTAAAGCCTACTTAACACTTGCTAAACTAACCTAACACAACTAAATGATAAGGTTTTAGCATGTGCATTTGACTTTAAGAGTCAAAAATAGCCAATTCCAAACACTCCTTAATGAAACTGTCCAAACCTATAGTAAGCTTAAAAACTATTTAAAAACCAAAACAGCTAAAACTTTATATCTACACTTACTTAAACTAAACTATTTAAGCTATCTCAATTCTAAAATGCCTAGCTTATGTATGAACATAAGCTAGTTACTCTACTAGCTTAACTAACTTTGACAGATTTTAAAAGGTAAACTAACTTGATTTTAAACCAAATCAACTAAAAACTAACACATCTTATAAGCTAACTAAGCTAATGGAAACATGATTTCAGCAGAAGATAAAACAGAAGTATTGAAATAAGCTAAGAGGATAAGCTGAAATGAAATTGACAAATTGAAACCTGAAATTATTGAAGTCTCAGCACTTAAGCCACTCTATCTGAGTGAGTGGCTTATAAAACAAACACCTAATGGCACCTTGCCTCTAGACCTTAAGCATCCAACTCAATAAGCTAATTTTAGCTTATTACTTCATAAGCTTCCAATACATGATCAAACTGAATTCACTTGATCAAATTGAATGTAAAATGATTATAAAAGAGTAAATGCATGATTAAATCAGCTTTTTAAATGAATTTGAGCTTGTGAACATGAATAAGCTCAAAAGAGCTTATTGAAAGCTAATTAAGTGAAAATGGCTTGAACTTGAAAAAGTAAAGCTGTAAAAGCTTAGGAACTGAATTGTATTGCTCAAATGAGTGAGTACAAGCTAAAGTAGCAAAGGTACAAAAGCTTAAAGCTGAAATTTAAAAAGCTTAAAAGAAAAAGCTTAAAAAATACGAAAAATTAAAAACTGAAAATAAAACTAGCTAGCTAACTCAAACTGAGCCTCTAAGCACCTAATTATAAGAATGAAGACGAAAGTGAAGAATTCGTGAAGCTTCCACTATATCTCAGCCGTAGATCACTTATGAGCTTGTTTTTGGCCGTTAGATGGGATTGGTGAGGTGGCCTAGCCAATAGGGTATTTACACGTGTTGGCTTGTGATTGGTGAAGATGTATGAACGATTTTAGTTGTTTAAAAAGGAACGGGGTTGGGATTTCACAAAGTGGGTTTGTGGAGAGTTTAGGCGGGAAAGTTTGTTAAGGCGGTTGGGGGTGTTGCAATAACCGGGGCTTATTATTGAGAAACTTTGGATTGATTGTCACAAGACAGTCCCTTTCTTTCATTCCCGCCCAATTTTCGTTAAAAACAAAGTTTATAAATGGCAGTTTCAGCCCTTGTGGTTTCCTTGTTCTATTTTCTTCTTTACTAAACAACTTTTCATAATTGGCAATTTAGCCCCTTTTACACAAATAAGCCTTTGAACTTTGAAACTTGACATAATTGGTCCCTGGCTTTTATTTTTGATACTTTGTCTTTCTTTCTTGCTGTGTTTGACTGTGTCGGGCTGATCCGGATGTGATTTCTGCTGGCTTGGATTCTCACTCTTATGCTCTTGACTCTTTTGTCTTTTTTTTTTTTTTTTCTTTTGTTCCTTTTTTTTTTCCTTTTTCCCATTCTTTTTCGCTTTCCCTTTCTTTTTTTTTTTTCCGTTTCCTTCTTTCTTCCCTCTCTTTTTATTACTTTTTTCTCCCATTTTTTTTTTTGTTTCTGTTTCCTTTCGGTTTTTTTTGGGGTCGTTTTTTGCTTTCTTTTGTTGTTCTTGTAAATCCTTTCCTGCACAGTTTAGACACAAAAGACACATTTTGCTATTCTTTTGTGGCAACTTAATTGCTTTTATTATTAGGCAAAAACCCGGTAATTAAGTAATACGAATTATGCAAAATATCACAATCTTTATCATGAGACAAATTATTGTTTACAACGACCACAGTCCGCATTGAAATACCTCTTCAACAAGAAAGACGCCAAAGCAAGATTGCTTAGATGGGTCTTACTTCTTCAGGAATTCGATTTTAAAGTGATTGATACCAAAGGAGCTGAAAACTATGCAGCCGATCACCTCTCTCGTCTTGAAAACCCGTATGAGAATGTTTTTGATCCTAAGGAGATTAATGAAACCTTTCCTCTTGAAACATTGAATACGGTGACTTCTCATGATAATCAAAATACCCCGTGGTTTGCCGATATAGCAAATTACCACGCGAGGAATTTTCTCATCAAAGGAATGTCAACTCAACAAAAGAGGAAGTTTTTCAAGGATGTAAAGCATTACTTTTAGGATGATCCCTATCTCTTTCATACATGTGCAGATCAAATCATCCGTAGGATTGTTTTTTTTGGGCAAGAAAGCGACTTGGAAATCCTCAAAGCTTGTCATGAAGGACCCACCGGGGGCCATCATAGTGCTAATATCACCGCTCGGAAAGTATTTGATGCTGGTTTCTTTTGGCCTACGATTTATAAGGATGCTTACGAATTGATCAAATCTTGTGATGCATGTCAAAGACAAGGCAAAATCTCACTCGTGATGAGAAATGGCCCAAAATGCAATCCAAGTTGTGAAATTTTTTTGATGTATGGGGTAATTGATTTTATGGACCTTTTCCGACGTCAAGAGAAAAACAAAATATATTCTAGTAGCCGTCGATTATCTTTCCAAATGGGTTGAAGCCAAGGCGCTCCCCACCAACGATGCTAGGGTAGTTGTCAAAATTTTGAAATCCCTTTTCTCCCGATTTGGTGCACCGAGAGCTATAATAAGCGATCGTAGGACCCATTTTCTTTCAGTAAACGACAAATTTGATAAAGTTTATGTTCGAAGATAAGGGTGTCACACACGTCTTTCTACCGCTTACCACCCCTCAAACGTAGTGGTCCAAGTCGAGTGGGAATCATGGACATAAAAGAACTTAAAAGGACAGTAGGAGAAAAACCATGCCTCATGGTCAGACACGTTAGACCGTGCATTGTGGGCATATCCAACCGCTTACAAGACTCCAATCGAGCACGCCCTACAAGCAAGTTTATGGAAAATCGGTCACTTAACTAGTGAGCTAGAACACAAAGCCATATTAGGCTCAAAGCATGCCCACCTTCCGATCTCCAAAACCGCGGGTGATCATCGAATAAGCTCCAACTAAAACGAACTTTAACGAGCTTCGAGATCAAATTATGAAATTCATAACTCTACAAGGAGAAAGACCGAAAAGAAACTTCATGACTCAAAGATCAAGAATCGAATCTTTAATGTTCGTGATCAAGTCTTGCTTTTCAGCTCCCGATTAAAAATTTTCTCTGGAAAGCTCAAGAAGACCCGATGACCGGTCCTGTTCATTTAGTACCGAAGTTTTTTCCTCATGGCACTGACAAATTGTCTATCCTGATGGTTCAAATTCAAAAGTCAACTGCCACCGGTCTTTAAGCATTACTTGAGGGATACACCACCATTGGTTATCCAGGATCTCCAAACTTTCCTAAGGAGCACTTAAATTCCAGGATCGAGTCGAGTTGCGACTCAAAAATAAAAAACAAGCCGCTTCGTGGGGATTTCACCCCCAGCTTATATCCGATTTCTCTTTCTAATTTTCTTAAATTGATTGTGAGATGTGTTGTGCTACCTCTTCCGGTTTTTTCGTGTTTGTTGTTGTGTTCTTGGCATTTTTGCAGGATTAATCCAAAACATATTTCTGAGCCTCTCCGTGGTCCTGTGTTTTTGTATCCCGTTTCAACTCGTGCGTCTTCAATCCTTTTTTTAAATTAGTTTTGGAGGGAGATCCTGATATCGTATCAATCTATCGATTCACGTTTATCTTTGCATACTTCATAAACGGCTTAGATTTTCGTAGAGACCCGACTTTAAACATTGAGGACAATGTTTTCGTTTTAGTTTGGGGATGGAATCTATCGATTTGATGTTGCCTGCTTATTGTTTTGTTCTCACGTTCCCGTTTTCCCGCAAAAATACGAAATTTTTTAAAATTTTTAAGATCTTATTTGTAGAAAAAGAAAGAAAAAAAATATATAAAAATATTAGTAAATTAAAAAAAAAAAAATAATAAGTGTAAACAACGAATTGTAGTTTTTCCGTGGTGAGAAATAAAGAAAAATCTTTGACCCGATCGTACGTTTAGAGTTCTAGCTTTCTTCTTTCTCTCTCCCTTCCGTCTTCCTTTCCCCCCTCCCCTTAACAATTAATGATGATAGTTTGTGCTAGTCCTCATGATGACTTTAAAACATGCTAGACTTGAATCATTAGTAAATGAAGACTTGTGGCTAATCCTCAAGAGATTTTAAATATGCCGAGTGGATTTTATATAGGCCTAAGTATTTGCGAATTTCTTTATTAGAGTATTTTAAATTACAAATAAATAAGAAGATGATAAGTTTAGATACGAATTATGAAGCTAAACAAGGTTTTTTGTAAAACGTTAAAAAGCTTATAAGAATAACTAGTGAGTTTTTATCTTCCCCGATAGTTCTTAAAATGATTAATAATTAACGGGTTTTCTTATTTTTTACAAATTAAGTTTTTACTCTTAAAAGTCTAATCAAAGCATTTTCAGAGAAAAAAGTTTTATCAATGATGAAGTCAAAGCATAGTTGGTAAATAAAATTTTAGTTCAAATCCTTATACTTTGGTTTTCGAAAAAACGAAATTTGTATTCTATTTGCAAAAATAATGTGTTTAGGAATTAATTATATATAAAAAAATAATAATAAAAAAAAAATGTAGTTGTGAATAAAAAGGAGCAAGTTATAAATCCTTAGTGTAATTCTAATATACAAAACCTCCATCGTAATAAAGTACAAGGGCATTTGTCGGTTCGCTCCGGATTGACATCGAAAAGGAAAAGGGTGAGGATTGTAAATTTAGGTTTGATATCATAATAATACAACAACGAGCTCTATCGGAGGCGTGGCCGATGTGTCGTACGAAAAGAAAGTGATACCGATTCCTTAGGCCTAATAAGAGTAAAGAATGAATAATAATTTACCAATTAGAAAATAAATAGTAAAATTTTCATTCGCTAAAACCAATGTATTCTTGTTGAACGTAAGGTTTTAGCAAAAGTCTACAAAGCTTAGTCAAAACGAAAGTTCATTCGTCTCGATTATTATCTCTCCCGATGGGTGTCAAAATCCTTAGAACTATACCCGATGACGGTGGATGCAAGAGAAATAAAGTCATTAATGGACACGTGAACCACTGATGAGTCTTTAGCTAAGGAGTTTTTGTTGCTTTGAGTTGTGATCTTACAAGTGAATTTAACATATTAGCCCAAAATGCCCATGTTAAAGCTAGGTCTGGATTTCAACTATCTAAAAATAATGTTGATTCAATGGTTTAAATTAATTTGAACACACAACACACTAAATTATATTGATATATGTCGGGAAGAGAAATTCAAAAGTTGTAATTATAAGTAGTCTTAGCATCTTAGCTCGTACTTAACGGTGATCTTATTTTTAAGCTTAGCATGAGAAAAGTGAAAAATCAGGAATGATGAAGTTGTCTTTTAAGACACTTAAATGTGTTTTTTGTTCCATGATCCTAAAAAATTACCACAAGGTAATGAAAAACAATATACAGTTCTGACAACACAATATTAAATTGAAGGTTAGGTATTTAGATTAATTAAGAAAAATCATAAAAATAAATCACGATTTGAAAATGGAATTCGGTTGTATTAATAACGTATGATCTCATAACTCTCGTCAACAACAATCTTTGCTACTTTTCAAAGGTTATAGTCTGGGGAAGATTTCGAAGTATTTGGTGTTATAAGGCATGTGATATTGCGTGAGGACACGCAATCGTTTAGTTTGGGGAATTTTGATAAGTGTAAAATACACATATCCGTTATTACCAAAAATGACCCTAAATGACCACAAATACACTAAAAATGGCAAAAATATACTTGTTTTTGTGTTTTGTGTATGTAGGTACGGATAAGAAAAAAATCACAAGAAAACCGTCAAAAACGAGCAAACACGGACACAAGAACGGAAGAGTGTACAAGAGCTGGAAGCAAAGTCAAAAAGTCAAACCTTGGTCAATAAAAGCCAAAACAACAAATCAAAAACCCAAAGGTTACCCAAATAGTCCCTCAAGTTTCAAAAATCACACAAATGGTCCCTAATCCTAAATGGATCATACCCGGATCCAAAAGCCCAAAACCTTAGCCCACACCCAATGTTAAAATTTAAACCACAAGGGAACCATAAGTTGCCCTTCTTAATGTTGTTTTACACACTACAACTTTGTATAAAGCCCAACCACAAGGACCATTTTTGTCATTCTCTCAAAGTTTAAAACAATTTACCCGTATAAGTAAAAATGGCAGGAAAAGCCATTTTTACTATTCACCTTCTCCCCCGTTTTACCCTCCTGTCAAATCAAAGGGGTTTTTATAATTAAGGGTCAAAATGAGTAATTCAAAGGTTTAAGTACACCATGGCAGGGAAAAACGTCACTCAAGCATTCTCATTGGCCATTACCCACAAGAAGGACACACGTGGATAGTGAAGAAAACACACGGGGAAGTGGGATTTGCTCTAAATTATGCCTAAAAGAAACACAAGGTGTCTCAATCACGGATTGCCACGCTGGCAATCCGTGTGAGCTACCTAGTAATCTAACGGCTTATAATGATTCTTGTAAGCAGCTTGCACTTCAAGTAGGTGCATCATCAAGGTGCTTGAATGCAAGAAAAACTTTCAAATTGGGTCAAAATGCAAAGGTTTTAATTTCGGGTTTATTAGGGTTCAGTTAGGGTTATCAAGCTTGAATTTCATGTATACTTGATTAGGAATGATAGGTTACTGATCCTAAGACTTATATTAAGGATTATAATCAAAAGTTGATAGGTGGTTTGGGTTAAAATGGGTAGAAAATGAGTAAACGGGTCAAAAGTTCCAATTAGGGCACAATTAGGGTTTTCTAGATTTATTTCTTGTACACTGTTGTTAATATGGTGAAATGATGATGTAATATGGTTGAAAATGTTGTAAATTAAGTTATTATAACTTATTTGAGGGTTGTTTTAGGTTTAAAACGGATAAAAATGGAGAAACGGGTCATGGTTTAGTATTATAGTATTTAGCTCAGGTGTTAGAGGTTCTAGAGTTTTGTGTTAGGGTTTTAAGAGTAAAATGTGTTATGGACAGTTTCATTGAATAGAATAATTAGGGTTTACACATTGTATATTAAGTGTAGTAGCTTGTACACAAGTGATGGTGAAGAAATTAGAATGAAAACGGAGGTAAAACGGTTATTTTAGATGTCATGCTTAATGACTTGTACACTATGCTTTGAAAGCTTGTACTTGACTTGGAGGGAGTTTATATTTCAAATGAGATGTTATATTACTTGTATATTAGGCTTAGTATCTTTGTACATTCACTTTAGATATTAAATTTTCATGGAGTTAGGGTTTAGAGGTATACGATAACGGTTTAAAGCCCGTTTTGATATAACGTTGCGAATGGTAATCTAAAGGATAAGTGTCACTTTTGTTAATAAGGATATGATGATATTGAATTGACATATTGTGATGTTTGCTTGACATATATGAAGACAGGATGCCATAGATAGGTTGTGAGCTTGTCTACTTTAGTTATGAGCGTTACCTATGCTTAATAAGATAGTTTACATGCAGTTTAATGTAATAAAGCGAAAAATTTCCCCGTACAATTGTGATCATAGTAAAATAGGTTGATGAAAATTATTGGGTTGGTTATAGTCTCACCTTACGCAGAAATCTTGGTCCGAAGATTTATTGAAAGTGTATAGTGAATAGAAGTAGGTACTGGGCTATGAATTTGATTTTTCTGTTTAGGTTATCAAGGTCACAAAGTCCAAGTGTGTGATGCATTTATAATTATGTTGTACACCTTCTATTATAATTACCTCCTTTTCACCGTCTATTATTTTTCAAGACTACACCTCGTGATGACACCCCAAATCGAGTTCTTCAGATCCTGTAGAACCTGAGGTGGATTGAAATCTTTTGATTTACGAATCCTGTGGGTTATGCGGCTACCATGCTTCTGACTCGTGCTACTGTGATCGTAATGAATCGTTATTCTTTAACCTTTTAAAATTTCTAACATCGAATAAGGAATGCCTATCTCAAGTCTTTGTCAAAAATTTTCATATCATGTGGCTATTGAAATCATGTGACATTGTATAGATTCTTGTGTTCGTCCTTGTTATTATAGTTGCCGAAAATTTTTGTATACTCGGAGATCATGGTATGAGTAATGTCAAGGTATGATTATGAATTTGTAAGAGAGTTGCTATTCACGTGAGATACGATTGGAATATGAATATGTTGAAGGGTAATAATGAATATGATTAAGGGATTGTTTGTTACTAACACGGATTGACAAGAAACTTGTGTTGTACGTATGGTTATTTCTTATGCCTACTTATTGTTTATTAAGTATCACTTTCAAAATGAAGCAGTGTACTCATTGTAACTGAGAAATTTATAAATTCGCATAGTTCGGAGATTTATACAATTCCTTATTGTCAAATAAGAGTGGACCTAATTCCATTTCAGTAAGATGATCATAAATCGTCTTTACGAAGCATAATAAACCGATATGGTGAGTGTGTAGATCATGTATTGTTAGATATACTGAGATGTTGATTGTACTGACGACGTATAATCGAGGATGGAGACTTTAGTTGCAAAGGTATGAGGAGAGTTTTCAGAGTTTGACATTAATAGAAATCAATGGATTTGACAAATAAGGTCGATTTGATTATCACCAGATAACACGATGTAACGAATCATCCACTTTATTAGTTCCAATTGATGAATTTACATATCTTACATCACGAAACTCTAAGAGTATTGATACTTATGCTACGTGTCTTGGGGTAGGATTCTATATAAAATATAGAATGGGCAAGGATTGTAGCTTGGTGTTTGGGGTTTATGGAGTGAGGGTTTCAGATGATCCCCTTCATATGTAACTTGGTAGCGAACCTTAGTATCCTCAAGAGTTATTTTTCAGGTGGTTGATCTTTTGTCTCTGCAGTAGTTATTGTCAGAGACCACTTTGTTGCAAGTTGACACTTGACAGTGCAACTCCTGTGTGTTGTAGGGTGCATTCTTGGACTGTATAGGAAGGTTTCCATGGTATTTTTGGGAGGATAAGTTCCTAACAGGTTCTTGTCTTCTTTTTGCTGGTGATGGTAATCATGGTTGCGGTTGTTATTGTTTATGGGTTATCCTGGTTAGTTATTTTTGTTGGATGTGATTGTTAGAGTGGTTATTGTTGTTGAGATCATTGGGGTAGTTGTCTTTGTCAGAATTATTGGAATAGTTGTTGTTGTTGGTTGGTGTTCCTTTCTAATCATCAAACTTTGTTTGTGATTAGTAGTTTCTTGCACAGAATGACACTTTAATATTTGGTCATTAGTCTGCGGTTGTGCGCAATGTTGGGGCTTTCTTCCTGAGTATGAGGTTTTGAAGCAAGTAACGCTTTCCTTCAATCTCGGCGGTAGTAGTCCTCCGGATGAAAGCTTTCCATAAGTTTCTCTGTGTTTGGTACCATATTCGGGCATAAAATGGCTAATTCTTGGAATCTTCTAATATAAGTCTTGAGATCACTTCCATTTACAGTCAGACCATAAAATTCATCTTCCATTTTCTTAATCTCAGTTCGAGGACAATACTTGTTTGTCAGAAGCCTTTTTAACTCAGTCCAGGTGATTTGATTAGCTTGCTCTATTCCTTAGGTGGGCAGATGCATTCCATCAGGGACAAGGCTATCATCTGTTAAAAGTTACCTCAGTTAGCAAATGTCACTCTGTCTTCCTCGGCACACTTGCTACGAGAAAACACCGATTCAATCCGTTCAAACCAGCGGATGAGGTTAACAGCTCCTTCTATGCCATTGAAGTAGAAAGGTTTACAATTTATGATTTTTTTGTAGTTTCCTCTTTTTGCTACAGGAGGTTCTCTTGGTCCAGTGTTCCTATTGGGATTGTCGGTATTTGCCATTGATGCAGCTTGTGCTTTCAGAGCTGAGGAAATGCCATCATTAATTAGTTGCCGGATGGAAACTAAAGTTATGGCTGGTGTTTCAGATGTTGACGTCCTTTTGGGAGGCATTCTATCAACAAAAGATAAAACGTAATAAGAATGATATCCTAAGTTATAAAAGAGAATGTGATGCTTAAAATGCTTAAAGAGAAATGCTTATTTTTTTGAATTTTTAAGCACTTGAAGGTTATGATAAAGACGAAGATAATGATGTAAATGGTGGAAATGATGATGAAAGAGCGATAAGTTGAAAACAATAAGATACGAAACGGGATTGCCTTTATAAATAACTTGCCTTCTTACTGTACATAGTCAAGATTTGACAAGCGTTTTTATTCATACCACACATCCCATGGCTAGGATAAAGCTATAACTATTCTAAGAGTTTGTTGATTTTGAGCCGGTAGATAACATCCTAAAGATCCTCCTGATCTGTTTGGTGACGAGCTTGGATTTTCTCAATGATTTGTTCAAGATCGAAAATTCTGTAGTAAGCAAAGGCAATCTTATCCTTTTGCCCTAACTGTTTCTTTTGAAGTTTGATAATCTGAGTACGGATTTTCTTTAGTTCGGTCTTTAGTTCGTCACTATTCCTTCGTATGATCATTCTATCAATACGCCTTCCTCTATTTTCTCGATGTGGTAAAGATAGAGTTCATCTAAGTAATTCAAAATATCTTTGATTTGTCCCTCATGATGTTTCAGATACCCTATTTCAAATACTTAAGGTGGGGTAGGAGTATAAACTGAGAAGGATGGTGATACCAAATTACAAGTTTGATTCCGAGATGAATTAGATAACGTAGTTGAGGAGGAAGATGAGGAACATATTTGCTTCTTAGGTGGTAATAGTTCTTCAGGAATAAAAAAAATATCGAGGATCAAATAGTAGTGATGGTGGTAATACTGGAGATGGAGTCAAAATAGTTGGTGGAGTAATAGGATATGGTGATGAAATAGTAATTCTCTAGATAAAATGCTTGTATGGCCTTAAACCAGGTTTATTGTAGAAAGATGAGAATTTGTGGGATTATATTATCGTAGAGTTTTCTGAGAGTTAAAAGACTCTGCTTCCTCGCTGAAGCTGGGAAATATCCGATGAGACGAAGTTAGTTAAGAATAATTCAATAGAGTAAAGCATCCTCAGGATCGAATAGTAATGAGCGGTTGGAGATAGACATTGTTCTGATAACAACCTAGTTTGTAAATAACATAAGTTATTTATGTAATAGTATAATAGATATGTATATTACATAAATTGTTCCGAAAATGTAGTGGCATGGGTGGACTTTGATGGCTAGAAAAGAAATGTGGTTATAGTTAAGGTTTTGACCTTGTTTCTATATAACCATGCGCTGATTACCAACGTAAAAACCCCCTATTTTACATATAGCAGTGGAAGCTAATCTGGGGTATACTTCATGGATACAACAATCATAATCATAGAAAATGACCCAAAAGAGACGTTTATTCAAAAGATATGTTATCATTCATTTCAAATCAGAGTTTTACAAAGGCGGGGGGGGTGGGGGCAGGTCTAAATCTAGAAAACTTAAATGTAAATGATAGAAAGTTTTAGCCATCTTCATGTCCATGCCACTCCATGCCATAAGTTGCTCAATTACCTGAGATAAACATGCACCCAAAAAGGTCACTACAAAGGTGAGCTGAAATTCATAGGTTTGAAATGTAATTGTTGAATACTGTAATAATGAATTATTTGTCATTGAAGGGATAATTATTATGTGGAACATTATTTATTGCATCTAAGCTCATGACATCAATACATTAACAGGGAAGTCACTATAGTGATATTGGTTAGGGACATATGTCCCCGTGGAAAAGGTAACTTGCCAAGGTTACCTATTAGGACAAATATAGTGCGTTTGGCTACCCCAAGCATGGGTATACCAACGGGAGCCGTCACCCCCAATAGATCTATTCATAATATTCGCGTTCACTCGCAATGCAAGTTTATTAATATATCATGATATGTGGAAATAATGGCACTGGAAGCTACTTAGGCAATAATATATCTGGATAACATACATTTAGAAAACACTTGCATTCATGGTTTATATCAGGTATCACAGGTTTATAAAGTATTCAAAAGATTGAAATATGCGGTTATGAATTCATTAAGCCTTTAAAAAGTAATCACATTGTTATAAGATAAACGAGTATGTAAAAGAGTTTGTAACAAGCATGTATCCCCCTCGCGGGTTTATAAAACATGTAAATGAGTAAAGGCGAGGTTATGAATCTCACCTGATAGGTAGATGTAATAAATATTCTGAAATGAAAGCTGACGACCTTATCACAATCTTAACGGGGAAGGTTGATATAGCAAAATGATAGTAAACAGCCACGTCATGCAACCTGAGTAAATATGTTGAGTCTTAGGAAGATTGTACTCTAGAACTTTGGTTCAGAGAGTCTAATATTGTTATGAGTTTGATTGGAAAGTTTGGAATTATTGTATCACCGTTCGGGCCATCATAATTCAGAAGTCATTCAGTAAACGTTTGAGGAGCTAGGGCACTTTAAATTGTAAACCCAACAACTCAGTCAGAACGTAATACCAAGATGAAACCCCTTAATATGAAGCTCCCTAGTATTGTGATACGATATAATCGGTTTTAAGCGTTTTGATCAATATATGGAAATGTTAAGCACGAGAAGCGTTAATTAAAGTTATTGTAACACCCCCAAATTGGGTCGCAGCGGAATAAGGGTCCGGGGCGTGTTACTTCAAGATCAATAGCACAAGATATATAAGAACGACACAAAAAGTCGTTTAAAATGATACATTGGATTTAATTGAAAGATTTAATACAAAAGCATATAGCTTTACTTGTTCATTGCCGAATATTACAAAAGTTGACAATACATTTCCCCAAATATGATGTCCTAAATATTTAAGTGTGCAATCAAAATATAACCAATGCATCCTTGCATCCCATGCCTATTGATCTCCTGATAAACATTGCCTTAAAAACGTCAACAAAATGTTGTGATTCATAGGTTTGATAAAATCATAATGTGCAGGACCGCAAGTCTTTTTAGTGATAATGCAACACATGCAGATCTCACAAAAACTAGATTACATTTACACTAAGCTCATGACACTGAAGCTCGACAGTCTTGTTCGCATAATATTGCTACTCAGCCCGTGATGATGTTCTAACCCGAAACATCTAAAATTCGACATGTTATATCGTTCGTTCCCGGTGATAGCAAGTCACCCGAACGGGGAGGTCGTTTCCCGTAATTGAGACATAGGCTAAGAATAGCCTAATTGCTTCAATTCTTGCAACAAGAGCAAAAACCTCATCATAATCAATTCCTTCTTCTTGTGTGTACCCTTATGAAACCTATCACAATGCCTCTTTCATCCTTTTTGTTCCTATAAACCTATTTAGTGCCAATGGCCCTTTTGCCATATGGTAAATCCACCAAGGTCCAAACCTGTTGTAACTTGAACTGCAAAAGCTCATCTTGCATAGCTTATATCTAGCTTGGATCTTTTAATGCTTAGATTACCTTCTTAGGCTCTACTTGTGATAAGAAACATGCAAACAGACCATTTTGAAAGTCTTTATGGTTGTTCTTTGCTGTTCTGAACTAAACATAGCATGTTCAGTCACTTTCTTTGTCATCCTTCTGGTTTGAGGTGCTGAATGTATCTCCATTGATTTGTTCAACTGGATGACCCTTGTGAATTCTGGTAGTTGGAATAGGACTGATAGGGATATGTGTATCTAAATTAGTCATGTCAGCCTCTGCACCAACATCTTCATCATCATCTGAATAAAAAATATCTTCCAATTCAAGCATATTTAGATCATATGGAAGTTTAATGCTTGATTTTAGATCAACATCATTAACTTCTATGCTAGTAGCATTAACAGTTGGACTAACAGTATTAATGGTGTTAGTGTTGTTAACCCTAGCAGTATTACAATATAGCAGCGGAAGTTAATCTGGGGTATTACTTCATGGACACAACAATCATAATCATAGAAAACAACTTTAAAAGATACGTTGTTGGAAAAATTTAGTTATCATTCATTATAATCAGAGTTTTTTGAATCCAACATCAGGAGAATCCTATAAATTCTGTGATAATAGTGGATCAACAGGCCACATTTGTAGCATAATGTAATCTTGGCCAGGTACTGCTCTAACTAGCTTTACCTACATCAGCCATGCTGTTGTAGCCTGTCATTAACCATTAGACGATTCCGCTTACAACAACTGGCTTATGTCATAGATTTTGCTAGTGCATCTATATCAAAAAAGCCAATTTAGTCCACTTCTAACAATATTAGGTCTATTTTCACTAAATTGTACATGCAGGTTCTCTTCTACTATCCTAGTTCTACTGTTGAATACTCTAAATGCTTTGCTATTTGGTAGACTATCCTATAAAGAACCCTTCATCAGCCTTTCCATAAAATTTACCTAGGTGTTCTATGGAGTATTAAGATTTTAACAAGACACCCAAAGTGGTCCTCATGAAGCTTAAAGCAAGGTTTTCTAGCCCTAAGAAAAAGTTCATAAGGGGTCTTGTTTTGAGGCTTGATAACTAACACCCTATTTTGGACATAACAAACAGTATTAACTGCTTTAGCCTAGAAAGTTGTTGGTAATTTTGAATCAGCTAGCATAGTCCTAGCAGCCTCTATTAGTGTCCTATTTTTCCTTTTTGCTACTCCATTTTGTTATGAAGTCCTAGCAATACTAAATTTCCTCTTAATACCCTTCATTTTACAGAACTAATTCATGACCCTATTCTTGAATTCAGTCCCATTGTCACATCTAATCACTTTCACCCTAAGGTCTATTAGATTTTCTATGCCTGTTATGAATGTTTTAAGGATTTCACTAGTTTCATCCTTAGTAGCTAAAAAGAAAACCTAACTAAACATACTAAAATCATCTGTAACAACTAGGCAGCACATCTTTTTCATTAAACTCTGTACAAATGTTGGGCCAAATAAATCCATGTGCAATATTTGTAATGGTTGACTGATTGAACTGACTGTTTTGGTCTTACAAGAAGCTCTGTGTTGCTTTCCCTTCTGACAATCAACACAAGTTTGATAGATTTCAAAATTTTTTGAAGGTAAACCTCTTACAAGGCTTCCCCTTACTAGTTTATTCATTGTTTTGAATAGTATAGTCTGGTCTAAGCTCATGGCACACAAACTGACTAGTGTATATATATACCCAAAATGATGTGATATATATATAAAGAGATAATGGCCCTCGGTGTAGGTAATTGCCATATACCTATGAAATTCAAATATAGTGTGTTTGGTTACCTATCCAGCTAACACAAACAGGATTAGTCAATCCCGATAGATCTATCCACAATATTCGCGTTCACCCGTAAGTAATTAATGGTCCATGATAATGAGGGACTTTTAGCATAAAGTAACTTAGACATTAGTCGTAATGGTATATCAAATTAGCATATAACATGTAAAAATACTTGTATTCCTGGTTGAAGCATGTATAAGTATTTGAAAAGTAATCATATTGTTATAAGATAAACTAGTATGTAAAAGATGTATCCCCCTCGCGGGTTTATAAAACATGTAAATAAGTAAAGGCGAGGTTATGAACTTCACCTGATAGGTAGATGTAATAAATATTCTGAAATGAAAGCTCACGACCTTATCACAATCTTAACAGGGAAGGTTGATATAGCAAATGATAGTAAACAGCCACGTCACGCAACCTGAGTAAATATGTTGAGTCTTAGGAAGATTGTACTCTAGAACTTTAGTTTTAAGAGTTATGAGTTTGATTGAAGAGTTTGGAATTATTGTATCACTGTTCGGGCCATCATAATTCAGAAGTCATTCAGTAAACGTTTGAGGAGCTAGGGCACTTTAAATCGTAAACCCAACAACTCAGTCAGAACGTAATACCAAGATGAAACTCCTTAATATGAAGCTCCCTAGTATTGTGATATGATATAATCGGTTTTAAGCGTTTTAATCAATATCTGGAAATGTTAAGCACGAGAAGCGTTAATTAAAGTTATGTCTTGTAAGGTTTTAAACATGATTTTATACTTTTTCAAAATGTTACATTTTAGACCCTTGAGTTTGAAAAGTGGCAAAATATACCCTTGGGGTTTGCACTTTTACGAGTTTGGTCCTTCAAGTTTAAAAGATATACCAAGTAAACCTTGTACTTTGGAAAGTGACATAATAGACCCTTATAGTTATAACTTTGATAAAATGACATTTTCAGCCCCTTTAGTTATAAGTTTCAGAAAGTTACGATATATACCCCTTGCATGGATAATAATTACAAAACATGTCCAAATTGCCATGCAAGCTTATTTTAACATTTCAAAAGATATTTATAAGTTATAATAAACTAAAATATGAAGTTTTAACGTAACGCAAGTTTAAAATAACGATTCGTTAGGCTAGGAAGCAAAACGGGTCAAATTAGGGTTTCAAAACGTAAACGCGCGGGTTTTAAGTTCAAATTCCTTCATTAATCAATAAAGTGGTTATTTTAACATTAGTTAAGCATGCTAGGATAGATTATAACAATATTTAATCATTATAACATTTAGTTTTAAGAAAAACGCGAAATTAGGGTTTCGGGTGTACGATTTTGGATCAAAATGGAAAATGAGCATGAATTGAGTTATGAAACTTTAACAAGAGTATATTTAGGATCATATGAACATTATAAGAGTGTAGGAGCAGAAGTAGAATCCTTAGAACCTGGGTTTGAGCTTATAGCTTAGAAACGGGTCGAAATCGGGACTTTTAGCTTCGTACGCCTAGAATAACGACTCCCGGGCTTTGTTTCTTGGTTTATTTTGCTTCCTTTCTGAACTTGAGCCTTTTTAAGATCTATTAGGATCTATTAGAGTAAAGTATTTCTTCTATGTAAGGGTTATAGAGGAGGAAGTGGGGGATGAAGAAAAATGAAGAGTTTAGGTCTCTATTTATACTGTCAAATGACCCTTAAAGGCCAAGGATCCTTAGTGATCACGGTTAGGACAGGTATGGAAGCTATAGGGTGATGTGTAGAAGCTATGTGATGAGTATGAGGGGCTATGGAGGCTAGGTAAGCAAGGTGGAAGGTTTTTAGGGGTGTTTGGGTGTCACGGCTAGAAAATGGCCAACAAGGAGGTCATGTGGCTCATTTAGTGTCCAAGGATTCAAAGGAGGTGCTTGTAAGCAACTTATAGATGAAGGATCTTAGTCATTGAGGTGCTTGTTTGCAATATAGAACTTTAAAATGGGTTAAAATGAGAAAAAGGTGTATATGGGTTCAATTAGGGTTCATTATGGTTCAGATTGAGTTTTCTAGCTTGTAATTTGTGTACATTTGATCAATAATGATGGATTAATGTTTGTAAGGATTAATAACAAGAATTGATAGGTGATTCGGGTTTAAAATGAGCAAAAACAAGTAAACAGGTCCAAAGTTCCAATTAGGGAAAATTTAGGGTTTTCTAGGTTTAACTCTTATATAATTGAAGTAAAATGATGGAATGATAATGGAATATGATTGAGAATGTTGTAAATTAAGTTATTACAACTTATTTGAGTGTTGCTTTGGGTTTACAATGGATAAAAATCAAGAAACGAGTCATAGTTTACTATTTAGCTCGGGTTAGGGTTTCTAACTTTTGTATTAGGGTTTTAAGAGTAAAAAAATGTGTATGAAAGTTTATGAATAGAATAGATAGGGTTTACACATTGTATATTGAGTGTAGTAGCTTGTACACAAGTGACGGTGATGAAATTAGAATGAAAACGGAGGTAAAACGGTTATTTTAGATGTCATGCTTAATGACTTGTACATTGTGCTTTGTAAACTTGTACTTTACTTTAAGGGAGTTTATATTTCAAATGAAATGTTATATTACTTATATATATGCTTTAGTAGCTTGTACATTCACTTTAGATATTAACCCTTCATGGAATAAGGGTTTAGAGGTATACGATAACGGTTTAAAGCCTGTTTTTATATAACATTGCGAATGGTACATTATAGGAATAATGTACTTTGTAA
>BQNB010094878.1:0-26010 GCA_026074375.1 Tanacetum coccineum
TATGACATGAAAATGTAAACCTATGCAGAACTACCAGCGCCCTCAGGATCATCTGCATGAGTCTGATCTCTAGCCTGAATTGCTTGAATCTGTCCCAATGCCGCTGATAACTATCCCTGTAGTGATGAAACCTGTGCAATCAATGTCATCATCAGTGACTCTTATGAGGCGATACAGTAATCCTGCATCTGGGTATGAGTCATGTATGCTTGTAGTTCATAGTGAACTGCCGAACTTAACCCAACGGAATATGCCCAAGCCTCTAGGGAAACGAGGGCCTCCTGATCCAACAGTCGTGCAGTCTCATAGTGAAACTATCTATCCTCGACCAATCCATCAACACTCTAAAATAACTGAGTCTGTATATCCTGAGTATCCTCTATCACAGCATAAACATCCTGTGTGTCCTGCTCCTGAACCGCAGCAAGCTCGGTCACTCTAGCATTGACCCCCTCAAGGTTCGTCGGTGCTACCTCCTTAACAGCCTCTATTGGGTCTACCCAAACATCCCTAATGCCATAGCCGACCTCCTCGGCTCTCCGATGTCTAATCTTGACATCCGTAGTGCCGATAAACCTATAATCAGCTCTATGACCTCCAGTAGGTCTAGGAGCAGCAGTCAACTCTCCCCCACCTCATACCTCGATGTAGGAGCAGTCAGACATAACCTCTTACGAGGTGGTAACTCGGCCTCAGGAATGTTCTCCTTACGGTTGACTGTTGGTGGTATGAATAGTAAGACTAGTAGTGGTGGTAGTGGTGATGATGGTAATGGTAATGATGTAGGTACAAGTGGTGGTAAATGTAGTGATGATGGTGGAGGTGGTAGTGGTGGTGAGGGAATCTGAGGTAGTGGAGGTGACCAAGGTAATAGTGGAGATGGTGGTGGTGATGGTAGTGCAGGTGCGGCAGCGTACTCAACAATATATGCCTCCATGGATGGTGACATAGGTGGCTCAAGTCTGACAGTCTTCCGTGCCCTACGGAGACGTGTCTGAGCGAAGGGGACCTTAGTCTGAGGTGACCTGGGTGTAGGTGCAGACTCATCAGTCTTAAATGTAGGTCCAAAGTCTTGGATATGTTTAGTCTTTTGTAATACAATAGCTAACTTGAATAAATCCAAATCAACTATATGAGAGACAATAACTATGAATACTATGTGCTAATGCGGAATCTTAAGACAAGTACTAAGAAGAACACAATGTAATACTTTGCTATTTGCTATTGATTTCTATTAGGGTTCTATATCTCTATCTCCCAAAACATTATGCCGTAGGGTTCCCTTTATACACCAAGGAAACCCTAATGGGCTTTACAAACGTGTGAAAGGATAATGCATATCCTTTCCTAAGATATCTCTAAGATAACTATCCTGTTACCTAAACAAACTTAACTAGACAAGACCAGTACTAACTATAGTACTGCCAGACTTAACTTAGTACTGGCAGACTTAACTATGTCTACCAGACTTAACTCTATAACTACCAGACTTAAGTCTGTTTACAATAATTCCTAACAATCCTCCCCTAACTTGATCTTCACTTGTGAACTTCAAGTTTCTTTGAGTATCTTCATTATGAGCTTCCTGAGGATGTTGTGAGCATTATCTTTGGAATTATTCTTGAACTGCAACATGATGATTGTCTTGTATAAGCAGTTTCTTGATTTCTATCAGCAACTCTTTAAATCATCACTACTTGATATTTGCAGCATCTAATCTTTTAAACATCATGACCAACACTTCACAGCTACATGTACTATCTCTTCAGCAACATACGATCATTTCAGCAACAGATAAGCAGCAACATTGACTATATGTACATCAGATCATAAAGTTTCAGTCTATTCTCATCACTTCCAGGTGTGTTAACTCCTGAGAGAGGTGAATCATTGAAAATTTAAATGGATTTGATGTCTCTTTACCAGTTAGCCATTAACTCTAGAGTAGCCAATGTTTGGTTTATAAACCATGGTACATTGATAACCATTTCAACTCTTAGTACGTGAAACATGGTGAGTTGAATTACCATCTGATTTTTAGCAAATCATCAGCTATCAACGGATTTGATGAAGCCTTTACCAAGTAACCATTTTCTCTTGGGCTAGCTAATCCTTTGGTGGAATCATGGCATCACCCTGGTGGACTAGTAACCAGTTTAACTTTTTTGGAACGTGAATCATTGGTAAGTTGAGTACCATCCAGTTTTTGGTAAACTCTCAACCATGTAAATGGATTTTCCACAGCCTTTACCACAAGCCATAATCATGTGGGCTAGCCAACTCTTTACAAACACAGATATGGTGAGTTGATAACCATACAGCTTATTGGCAAGCTGTTAACCATATAAACGGATTTGAGAAATACTTTTCCACAAGCCGTACCCCTGTGGTCAAGTCAGTTCTTAATGCTGGTTAGGCATGGTGAACTGAACACCATTTGTTGTGTTAGTGCAAAGCACCTCCACCAAGTGTTATTCTTCTCAACTCCATTTCACACATTTAGCTCTCTAATCCATATACCAAAGCACTGAAAATTCTTTCAAACATACACCAAAATTATTTCTGTTGAGCTTGTCTTTCAATTAACTTCAAAAGTTGATAGCACACCTCATCTTTTCTATCTCCTATAAGTTTCTTTTCAAGCATAAACTGACAAACTCTAGATGATAATGGATACATGACTTCAGTCAGCATATAAATGTGTGCAGCCTCCAAAGTTAAACAATGAATAGCACAACTATGAAAATATCTCTAATTGAGTACCTTTTGTTGATGTGTTAAACTCCAAACAGTATCCTCTGTAGATGGTGGATCAAACATAGTCTTTAAATCCCCCTATAAAACTCTTTCATATTCTTCTTCAGGCCTGATATCTCTATTCTTCAACATCATCAATATGTACAACTCCTTAAGATCATCTCTTGTAAGATCATTTAATAAACCTTGAAAATTCACATATACTACATCTGTGTAATCTTCCCTGATGATTTGATAAGCTCATTTCTTACCAGTCTTAAGAATTTGCCACTTAACAATTTTTGCAGGTGCTGATCCTTGTGGGATTGAACCCATTTGAAACTCCTCTGAAGAAGGTTCATCCACTCTTTCATCTATGTAAGCTTCTACATCCTCCTTAGTATCAGACCTTGCAAATTTAGACTTGTTCTTCTGCAATCCTTTCCTTGCCAAAGATTTTCTTACATTGTATCTCAAAATTGGTTGTTGAACTTTAAATTTCTCTTCTCTCTTTACAGACTCATCTTTAGTAACATCAGGAACATCAGTAATCTTTTGTTTCTTAAACACCTTTGCTTGAAGATTTATACCTGTTCTCTTCAACTTTGATGCTTCAAGTTTGAGTTCACAGGAATAAACTTTTCTACCTTCTTTATACACTTATCAAACTCTTCCTTCAGCTCATCAGGTTTCAACTTCTTCAACTGACTCATTTTTAGTTTTTATTGGCTTTTTAAGTATTGATCATGTACCCCTTTGATCAGCTTGAGTATTAGGCCTGTTTTTCTATCTTTCTTTCTGTTATTTTGTACTTCTCTTCTTCTCATTGATTAACTCCACCATCTTCTTAGCAAAATCATCACTAGAGAAATCAATTGATAACACTTTGCTGGACAGATCTCTATTTGCTTCCAGCTTGGCTCTTACTGAATCCTAATCTTCTTCTGTATAGTAATTTGCAGCTTCTTGTACTTGAGCCATCCTATTCTTTTGAGTTTCAAACAGTTCTAACTCATCCTGCATTCTCTTTGTAATCAATGCACCCTGTCTTAGCAGTTCAGTTTTTCTTGCATTTTCAGCCTCCTCTTGGGCTTGCAGTCTTGCTATTTCTGCCAAACTAGCTTGTTCTTCGCTGATCTGTTTCTTTGTTCTTTTAGACTGAGATTCTTTCTTTCAGCTCTGCCGTCATTCTCATTGGGACCTCTTATTTGGAGAGGGAATTATGCTTCATTACAGATATTAACGTCTTCAAAGCTGTATTATAACATCTGTAAACAGAAGTACTACATATGTGAATACCAGTATTAATTTCTTCACAGTACTAACAATTCATCAGCATACAATTCCTCCTCAATCCAGTCTAACTATCCTTGTGTAGGTCTTGTGTTCTTTGAGTAAGGACTTTTCTAGAGTTTCAGCTGCTTTATTACACTTTAAAGACTATTATACTGCCTCCCTGAAGTTTTGCTTGTGTGGGAGTTCAAAAACCTCTGATTTATCCTTAATAATTGACCTAATATTTATCAAACTTCCTCTTGTACATTCCTCTCTATTGTTTGGAAGAATTTTCAGCATCCTCATCCTCTGAATCAGTTAGAACTACATGTCTCCTTTTGAGTAACATACTTTTTTTATTTTTTTACTTTTTCACCATATTTCACAATTGCGTTTCTACATGGTCAGCTTGTTGCTTTGGTTAGTCTCCAGACTATCAACCTTGTTATCAACTTGAGGAACCAATTGCAAGCAGGTCCTCCACTGTCATAGTTATTGCTCTCTGAACACGAGGGTGAGTAGGATCTTGAGATTGTAGAATTATAGTTTCCTGTCTAGGTGAAAAGAGGTTGGTGTTCAAGGTGAGGGTTGCTAATGGGGTGCTCAATGGGTTCAGTGTCAGGTTCAGGTGAAAGTGATTTAGGGTGAGTTGTTGGTTCAGCTACAGGTGTAGGTTCAGACTCAGTGGTTGCAGATATCACAGGTGGTGAGATGATGATGGTAATGGTTCAGACGGTGATAGTGAGTCACGGCTTGATCTGCTTGTACGGCAATCTGATTAGAGCAACAACTGGCGAACATTGCATGCAACAAAAGGTTCTTGGTACCCTACTAAAAACCCATCTTTTCATGTTCCTAAAATCTTTTTGGTCATTCAGTAGCCAAATATGGGTGTTTACTATCACTTTTATTCCAAATCATTTGTAGAAATCGAGGGTACATCAAAAAACTTAGTTTTACTTTTTTCAAGTTTGCAACATTCCATCAAAGATTAATTTTGAAAAGTTATAAATCCTGCCAGTAGAAAGACAAATCAAAGCAGTTGCAATTATTGCTACCAAATTGATCCCATCCACCACTTTTAAGATCATTACTGTGTAAAAAATATGATGGACTGAACTATCATCCATTGGGGTGTAAAATGACTTTTTCAAAAAATTGTAAAAGTATCATCAGTTGGATAACCCTATTCCAATCCCTCAAAAATATCATTATTTGGCACAGGGAATCCCTGATGGCAATGCTAATAAGCTTACTTCGAACAGAGGCTCTGTGATTGTATACTCACTGAGTATATTATGGTTGCTCTTAGTTCAGAGGCATCAGCAAGAGTTATGGCCGTTGAAGTTGCAAAAACCTGGTTTGATATGGGAGTTCATAGGATAGTGGGATTGTGTGTCAAGGCATACCTGATATGTGAACCTTTTAAAAAATCTACTATCTCTGCAAACCCTTATACTTCTTTAGGTTTCTGTAAAGGAATCCCTCTTGGTTATGCTTGTCGTTGTATTTCATTGAAGCCACTCTTTGAAATTGTAGTTAAAGAGGTTGTGATTTTTTGGTTATTATCACACATTGGGTTTGAATCGTGTAGATACTTAGTATTGATTGTATCTGCTAATTGACTTAATAGCGGAAAAAAATGAATTTCAATTGGCCCTCGATAAAAACTGTCTTTTTTAACGAAGAAAACTATTTAGGTGAGATAAAACGTAAATATCTAATTGGTATCATTATCGGCTTAAATATAACGCGCAATTTGCTATACGGATCTATTCGAGAAAGTCAATGTTGTTAGACCAAACTAGTAAAAGACTAGTTACCAAGTATTATACTGGACCTACTGAATTAAGTCCTGGCTCAACAGTATTAACATTATATTGTCAGAACTAACAATAAGCTTACTCAGGATTAACTAGTAAACTACCAGAATTAATATTGACAATACTAAAATTAACTTTTGCACAACTTTAGGTTCGGTCTTTAATACATGATCCAAACCTTCTTGCAATCCAAGTTATATCTTGAAAATGTTAAGCCACACACAAAAAACATACTACAAAACTATTTGAAAACGCTATGCTACTAGATCTATTATATTCTAATAACTACTAGAATTAATTAACCTATCATAATTAATTCTACTAACTAGTATTACTAGGTTACAAACTATACATTTAATCCTCCCCTTAAATGTAGCTATGGATTTATCATACCAATATTAACCACTAAGAAATTGAACCTGGGTCCATCAAAAGCTTTGGTCAATAGGTCAGCTACATTGAAGTCTTGTGAATTTTCTCCACCCGAATGAGCTTCTTCTCATAAGAATCTTTATAAAGTGGTGTCTGATCTCTATGTGCTTTGTCTTTTTTTTTTTTTTTTTTGAGTGTGATTACACGGATTCTTCATAATCATAGATGTGGCTTTCTTTTAATATGGATTTTGGTATTCATGAAATTGAAACCATAGTCCAACATTTAATTTTAAATCCACAACACTTGTCCACAACAACTTGCAGCAGCTACATCTTCAGCTTCTGTTGTAGAGGTAGCCACTATAGTTTGTTTCTTCTTTTGCCATGAAAATTTATTGATTCCTAGAAATTACAACCACCGGTTGTGGAATTATCCGGTCAAGGTTTGCCCAGCATGTCACTATTTGTGTAGCTTCCAGGTCAAAAGATGATTCTCTAGGATACCATAAGCCCAAATTAGGTTTGCCCTTAAGGTACTTAAAGACTCTCTTCATAGCATTTAGGTGTGAAGTCTTGGGAGTAACCTGAAAACGAGAACAAGCATATACTGCAAACATTATATCAGGCCTAGAGGCAGTTAAATACATGAGAGAACCTATCATGGATCTGTATAAGTGTACATACACATCATCAGCTTCCTCATCTTTTGTCAATGCCATCTTGGTCTCCATTGGGGTTATTGCAGTTTTCACACTTGCAAGGTCAAAGTTTTTCAGCATATTTGCAACATACTTGTCTTGAGAAATGAAAATTCCATATGTATTTTGTTTGACTTGCAATACAAGAAGAATTGAGTTAACCCATAGAATCATTTGAAATATGCCTTTAATCAAGGTCTTCCAATTTTTCAAAAATAGACTTTCTAGTAGAGCAAAATGATACATCAAACTACATTGAACAACATGGACATCCTTATGTTCCTTCTAATACAAAGTCTTGTCATAGTGCCCCTCATGTAATCCATGAGACTCAGAATGTTGATAGAGATAGTCATTCCCAGCTTAGGAGCTTTTGATGTAGTCCATATAAATGCTTTTGACAACATTATAAACATTTCTTAGATGATCTAAGATCAACTAAAACCAGGAGGTTGAGAAAATACATACACATTCTTCATCTATAGTGCCATACATAAATGCACTTTTTACATCCATTTGGTATACTATGAACCCCATAAATGAGGCAAAGGCTAAAAATAACCTGATAGCTTCTATTCTTGCAAGAGCAATAACATAATCTAGTCTAGACCCTCTCCTGTTTGTGGACCTTGGGACAATAATCTTTGACTTGTTTCTGACAACTACTCACTTTTTCATCCCTTTTTGTTTATGGTATACCATTTTGTTCCCATTCACTTTGCTCTATTGAGGTAGATTACTAGAACACCTTACCTGTTGCAGCCTAAAGTGTAACAACTCCTCTTGCATAGCTTCAACCTAAATGTCATCTTGTAGAGCTTCAGAAATCTTTTTAGGTTCCTCCTGAGATAAGAAGCAGGCAAACAAATAATGCTGCTTTTGAACATAACTTACAAGTGCATGTGCTCTTGAATGTTGGTTGAACTTTACTCTAGTTGCACAGATGACTTAGGATCACCCAGTATTTGACTTTGTGGGTGAATGTTGTGTATCTTAAGAGTAGGAATAGGACTAACAGCTACTTCTGTTGGTAAGTTGTTGAAATCATGGACCATACCCTCGTCATCATAAGAAGCCTCATCAAAAATCCCTTTCTGAGGTTTGTTAAAGATTGTGAGCTCTGGCATGTTTGAATCATCATGATCAGCAGGTTGAGTATTATCTTGTCTACTACTAAAATTAACTGAGTTAGTACTGGTAGTTTGTTCTTAGGTACTTCCTTAATGCCTTTTGAGCTAGTTCATCCATTTCTCTTCTAATAGCTTGAATTTCTGGAAGTATCTCTTGAATGAGTAGATTAAGCATCATTTCTTATGTTTTATTCTTTGAGCTATGTCAAAAACTCCTCTGCCTTTGAATTAGTAGAAGACTTCCTTGGTCCAACTTTTGATGCAGTATGCTTGACTGCTGTAAGGCAAACGAATAAGTCCTCATCCTTATCTTTTTCTCAAAAGCATTTGTGTAGTATCTGATATCATATATAAGGAAGAGATGAGGGGTTGGCTACTGTTTTTAGAGAGAGAAAGTGGTCTTTCTAGAGAGAATAAGTGCAAGATAATATATTAGCTTAAAATGAACAACCAACCCCTTCTAATGGCTGGAAGGGGGGTTTATATACATGTGTATGTAAGCACTATGGGCTTGGGTATGGGCTTACAAGTGGGCTAAAGGCCCGACCCAATACTACTAGTCATACGCTTACTTTCTAACTACGAGCTTTGCTATACTAAACAATACACGGGGGTGACCGAGTCTTTTTCATAATCCTAACAATCTACCCTAAGGGAGGTCGGCGCCCCATCAAATACATTTGAATAATGCATTATTGTTCTTAGACGTCAGTCGTAGCTCGTAGACTGATTCTACATTACTCTGAGATCATTGTACACTATGTAGTGATCCTTGAACTTTGTTCCTTAGACTTGTGTGATCTTTGAGCTTTCATTGAGATCATCAGCCACAATGAATCTCTTGATCATCCTTGTTTTGAAGTGTTGCCTTCATGTGATGTTGTGACCTTTGGACCCGCATGCTCACACTTTTCTTGATCATGACTCCTCAGAGTTGCGGAAGCTGTGTTGTAGGTCATTCAGTTGTCATGATGACTTTACTTGGAAACATTAAGCGTGAGCATTGGGTGGTGAATTGACTCCACTGGAACGAGGTGTCTCCATCTCCATCTTTGCTTGATCCTGTAATAAAAACAAGGTTAGCAATAAAGCATCGTAAATAATGGGCGATATGGCTTCTGTCATTCGCCCGCGTATGGTTGGTTAACCTTGGATACGTATGGAACGACCTGTGATCAGGTAGATTCATCTTAAGAAGAATCTCCTTGAAAGGATTTCCAGTATAAGTATAAGATCATCTGATGTGTAACCATCAAGATCTCCATACTTGCCTGTTCTCTGTATCGAAACGTCTCAAAGCAGACAACACGATAAGAGTGAATCGGTTAGTTATTGTCTTACCGATTAAGAGAAATCTTGATTTGAAACTCAATCGAGTGTCGTTTGAGAAAGTATTTTGTGGGACATATCGAGAGTGTTTGATTGCTTAAATCAAATTTCATTAGAACTCATTTGTTTGAAATAAGTTCCATTCAACTGCTGATCGAATCAGTTGTTGTGCACATCTCGAGAGGTTTTCACAAATGGTTTTCAATTCACACTGGAACAAGTTTGTTTCACAAGGAATTGCACCTTCGTTGCTTTCCATTTGTCCACCAAGTTTATCCATAGTGGATTCACCTTCACCTACCGATGAGCTTGTTTGATGTTGGCTGAGAAAGGATTTCAATCTTATTTGTGAGTACTTCGTTTATCACTCAGATGTTCTGGCAATACCACGAGGATAATGCGAAGGACTCAAAAAATCTTTGCTTGTTGTCATAGTGTGTGAGAAACAAGCTCAATTATGGATAAGTGTCCTAACGAGATTTGTAGATGATCTCATGGCTCTAGACTTAATAGTGCATTTTTGGTATTTAGTAGTCGAAGGCTGGAGCAGACTGCCACCTTTTCAATATAGTATAACTAGAGTGAGATAGACGATAGCAATGTATTGAACTCCGTGAGAAATGAAACAAGAATCCTTTTAGGGATCTTGAGTGGCTAGGGAGGGTTGTGCAGCGTATCACTGGGTCTATGATACTTATCTTTAATGTCAGCAATAACTTACGTGATTCTGACAGATATGAGTGAACGGTTTCTGTCTATTGTTTAAGGTGGGCTGCTTTTTTTCACCCTTTTATTTAACATTTCTTTTTCATTCTTCAAACCTTTGTGCTTACAAGACTTCTTACTCAGCACCTTGTTTGGGTTTTATTCCAGTACTGCTCCCATCTCAGCCCACACTTTTAACCTTATTTCTCACATAACTCCTTTTGTAATCATACCTAAGGACTTTTTTATACCACAAACAAATAGTGGATTGTCCACTGGGTATGATCCATCCTGTTCTGGCGGGATCATGGGTACATGTACCTAACAATAAATCCTTTTATAAACTCCGATAAAGTAAAATACTTGGGGGTCGGTCTTTTTGGTAATGTTCTCTTCGAACAATCATTTATACCATTCGCTCCCACTTTAATATGGGCATCGATTTCGAAATAGTTTGGCAACCTTTGGAGGAGCCTATACTTGTGTTTAAAGATACCTTTGTTACTATCAGTTTTCATAATTAAATCACATTTTTCACCCGAGCAAAATTTCAAATCCATGTGATTTTGGGTCTCAATTGATATAAGTTCGCGAAAAATTTGGAGAAAGTTGTGTCAGGTTTTATATAATAGAATGTTGAAGTATATAGTTATGATATAATGCTAAGTTACAAGGTTTTAGTCACTACATAATGTACATATTACAACAACGTATAAAATAGACCACCCCTCATTCGGTTCTCTGCAGTAACCGGTAGTCGCCTTCTCAAATCCGTCCACCAACCAAAGCTCTCCAGATCTGAAAGATCGTCTGTCTTTAGCATCATTTTGGATAGCAAACATGAAGTCCAGCTCCTGTCAACATTCTTTTTTCTTCGTCTATAATCTGGTGTTCATCCCGGGGACTTAGTCCTGTTGATCTGGAATTCCTTGACTCGATAGTCCAATGCTTATTCAATATGTTATTGCAGAGTGACTTCACTAAACTTGTGTATTTATTGAAACTCATGATCATTCTGAACCCAAAATCTGTCTTGACTTAAATGCCTTGGAGAGTCTATGACTGTGTAGTCATGCTTGAACTCAAATCCAGTGGCTTCCCATCGAGGTTTGGTGAGGTTTAGCTGTGTTTGGTAACTCTCATTTCCCAGCTGAAAGTCTTCTACGCGGTGTCTGATAACCAAGTTTCTAGTCCATAGGTTGACAGCGGTAGTTAGAATCTTTTTATCTTCGGGTGATAGGTGGTTCAAGTGACCTTGAAGATTTAACAAGTACAGATCTTCAAAGTCACTGGGTACATGTATTTGAAGTCCCTTTCTGCTATAATGTATTCTTTGAGATCAGCTCGACGAATGACTATTTTCTTCATGTAGTTGTACCCATACATTGAAAAGACTTCGATTCGGACGACACTTAAGATACGCATATAAGTCCTTACTGCTCGGCGGTCTCCTTTAGATGAGAATCGGTCAATGTAGAATCGTTGTTTTTGAAACCACCAATGAGAGATACCATACATAGCTGCGATGTCATACTTGCATTCCTCTTCAATCCAGAACTGATCAGGCACTAGTTGCTCCAAGCCGACGTCAGGATAGTATGCCGCCTTCATCTTCGAGATTGACAAGGCCGGTCTGCCAACCTTGCGACCATATCGTAGATACTCCAGGTCTTTGTTGAAGAAGAAGTCTGGTTGAATGGTTACATGGCCTGGTTCACCTCCCAGTGGAAGTGGCTTACTGACGTTGTACCTGAGGATTGCATCATCCACTTGATCTGTGAGAAGTTTGTGGCACTCTTCCATTTGGAATTGAAGATGAATCACGTCAGGATGAAACACTTTGACGATTTCGAATGCAGGGCCTTCCAGGTCTTTGGGAGTGAGTTCAGAGATTCCTTTTTGTTTACAATACCAATCCATAAATGTCGCCATATCCCCGGTTTGAGCAAGTAGAGAGTTCTCCTGTGGAGGCGCATATGTCGACTTCAGAGCAGAGGCCCAGTTGTTTGTTGGCATAGACAGATCAGATGATGGAATAGTCTAGGCAGTTTCTGGAGTGGCCGGTCTGTCTTCAGTGAGAGGTTTCCACCAGCCCTGCCTCAAGTTGACTGTAGGAATATGATCACGTCCTACCTCATCACCACTAGAATATACTTGTTCATCTGCAGTGGTTTCATCATCCATATAAAGATCATCAGGAATCGTTGTGCTTGAGGGCTTGATCCGGGTGTCAATCGTTGTCCAAGCAGAGTATTCAGCTGACGCAGCTGTCTTTGAGGAACTTAGGGCAGCGGTGCTTGTTGACTGACCTCCCTGATGAGTGGATGAGGACGGAGGTGGTGGAGGAGGAGCTTGGGCAGAATCGGAGGCTCCGGTTATGCTAGAAGCCCCTGATGCGCCTGACGGTGGTGGAGGAGGAGGTGGTGGTGAAGGAGGAGACCTAGGCGGAGGATTTGGAGAATCTTGCTTACTTTTATTCTTAGTTTCCTCCTGAGACTTATCTACATCAAAGTCCTGACTTTCATCACGACGGATGGAGTCCTGCAGTACTTCATATGCTACTCGGCAGTCAGCATGTACCTTGTCATAGTTCTCCTCCAACATGTGTTGGAGCAGAACTTCCTTCATGTCAGACGTAGGAAGATCCTTGAAGCGAGCACGGAGAGGAGCTCTCATTGCATTCTTGACAGATGAGATAACCACCTCCTTAACTGATTCTTCAATTTTTCGGTCAATCTCATGTGATTCAATAAACTCTACCGTCTGCTCTCTGATCATTTTGGGCCAGTCCATGGTTTCCCTTTTATGGATCCTGCTCCCCTGCTTGTCTAGCCTTTTCTCTAAGGCTAGATTTTCCTCCACTAAGTTCGCTATGTGTTGTTCGAGTTCACCCATGCGCTTAATGAGGATGGAATCTGATGACCTTGGTTGAGGTTGAGGTGGTAGTGGAAGAGTTGTTGTTATTGTTGTTGTTGTTGTTGGTGCTGCAGTTGTGATTGTGGTGGTTGGTAGAGGCCAATGAACATTGGGTGAATCAGGTCTAGGCATGAGATCGATCACAGGTGATGTCATAGGAGGAGTGATAGAGGTGTCTTGCTGAATAGTGACGGATACCACTGATTCAGCCTCAGTGTCTGCTGTTGTCTTCTCATTATCAGCCTCAGACGGTTTGTCATTCAAGAAGTGATCACCAAAGCTGAAATCTTTAGCGAGATGTTGTAGTGAAGACAACGTCCCTGTAGAGCTGACAGGTTCCTCTGGTATCACCTGTTCATCAATCGTTAGCTTTAGACTCTCCTGTACATCAGGGTATGCCGTGGCTGTAAACCCTTCATCCATATGCTCAGGTTGAGGTTGAGGTTGAGATGTTTCAGTGATCTTAACATCCGAGTGTTCAAGGTTTGGTCTAGCGAGAACACTAGGAGTTGGTAACGGTAGGGATTCAGCAACATCATCAGGGTTTGATCCAGCCTGGCCTTCATCTAGTGTACCAGGGTCTGATCCAGCTTGGCCTTCATCTAGTATACCAGGGTCTGCTCCAGCCTGGCCTTTGTCTTGAGCCCCACTTCTAACCACTGAAGGCATTTCTTCATCAGACTCCGTATCACTGCCATATAATCCAAGCTCGGCATATAAGGAAGAAGAGTCTTCACGACCTGCTGTGTCAGTTGGAACGCGAGAACGTCTTTGAAATATGAATTGTTCAGCCGAGCTTTTCTTCTTTGGAGTTTGAAGGTTGAGGAGAACTTAGGCCACTTGTTCCTCACCTACTTTCTCTTTCCCCTTTCCTGGCACCTCTGGTAGTGGTTGAAATTTCCAAGTGTCAGTTTCTCTGAAAACCACAGGAGGGAGAGGACCCCTTTGAGTTGGGTATGCATCTGTTAAGCTCTCTTGCAAAACCTTTTGTAGTATCGCCTCCTATGAGTCTTCAAGGCTGGGTTTAGTAGCAGGAACCCCTTCATCAACGAATTCATCTACCAACTGCTTCGAACTCTTAACAGTTCTCTTCTTAGCCACTTTCCCTGCCTTGGCACGTTTGGCTAGTGGTTGGGCCTCATATGATTCTGACACCAGCTTGCGCTTCTTTTCCTTAGGTTTGGCCGATGCAAGTTTAGACTTCTTGGTTTTAGTTTTAGAAACGATTGGTTGCTCAGTTGCCTTTGGTTTTGCTTGTTTGGTAGGCTTGGCTGGCTTTGGTGCAGGAGATTCAGGATCACTTAATTCCTCACCCGCTATGTACCGTTGATGCTTTGCAACTTTTTCCAGATAAGCATCATAGTAGTCTGCTCCTCGAATGACATCATTGATGAGTTCATTCGGTATTGTCATCCCAAAGACTTCTCGTTTGCTTCCCTTAGCACTGAACTTGAGACGACCTAGTACAGGTTCCTCAGTAGGCAAATGGAGTGGAGACTCGGGTCTTGGGTGGAAGTTGTGCAGCCGTTGCAGGTGAAATATGATCAACTTTGTGAACCTGATACTTGGGATAAGGATAAGAGTTGCTTTCTTCTTCCCCAGAGTATGTTGTGCCAACTTCCTTTTGTCTTCTGTGAAGGTGTGGATGGATTGAGTAAATTCTTCCCACATCCTTTCAGCATAGTCGATGTGAGCTCGATTGACAACACCCCAAAGGATTTGTAGCACTGGGGCTCTCGGCCTTTCAAATCTAGAAGTCTTTCCCGTAAGACACGGATTGATAATGGTTGTTAGTGCCCTCCACGGTTGGAACATGTCATTAGTGGTGACATTAGACAAGTGTATGACTTCCTTTGGATACCCTAACTTATTGACAAATTCAACAAGAGTATCAGGAGTTGGAGGATAAGAGAAGGCTCGGTTCTTATCGACTGGCGTGATCTGAAGAGCATCTCTGAGTGTGTCTTGAGTGAGATTAAACCATTGCTCGTCCAGTTGACACTTATAGCTCCCAGCTTTACTGTCAAAACAAATGGTGTCCCAGAATTGTTGGATATAGATAGCCGGTATTGTTGATGACGCTGTGAAAACTCTAAAGAAATTTGTTTGCTTGAGAATATCCACAGCGATCTTGAAAATATGGTTGGGTTGAGATTTTTCTTCATTTAGATAGCAATTGCTTTTCCCAATTGGCACCCATCGATTGCGTGGCACGATTTGTTCATCTGTGCGGACGGGTGGTGCCATTGCGGGTGCATGTTCAGCATTAGTCATTGTATCTGCACAATTACAGTCACAGAGGAAATAACATGCAAATTGATTATTAGATGTGAGCAGATGCTTGGAAGTTAAGCATGTATGCACAAGATTCGAGATATAGAACTCTTAGATCATGTTAGAGTGTTAATCATTGAGATTGGTCAACTCTTGAGTTAACGGATGTTAACTTATCAAAGAGAGGACAAGACACACCGAATTAACCACACAATTCAATGACAATTAACAGATCATGCAGGATACCGGCAATGGATGAGACACTCTAATCAAAACTTAATCTACGACAAGACCATGACCCAAAACGCAAGGATTTTGAAATGCTCAGACTCAAAACGCAGGATATCAAAACGCAGGCATAGTCAAAACGCAACAAAGTCATAAATCAAAACGCAACTAAGTCAAAACGCAGTCATACTCAAAACGCAGGATATCAAAACGCAGGCATAATCAAAACGCAACAAAGTCAAAACGCAGTCATACTCAAAACGCAGCCATCATCAAAACGCAACACTTAAAACGCAATGATTATAATATTCAAAACAAGTCAAAACGCAATCATTTTAGAAAATTTCGAAATAACTGGTTCAATATTTTAATATTAAAATTTCTTCAAATCAAAACGCAACGAGTTGCGTTTTGAGCCTGTTTTGTATCATATAATCAAAACGCAATCAATTATTAATTATCAAATCGCAATTAAGAGCTAATTATCAAAACGCAACAAGAATTTTAACCACGAAAACGCAACTAATAATTAATTCTCAAAACGCAACTTGAATTTAGCCACAAAACGCAACATGAATATAGCCCTAAACCCTAAAACGCAAGCACGAACTAACTGTCAAAACGCAACATGAATTTGAGCTATTTCTCAAAACGCAACATTAACTTAACCACAAAACCCTAAAACGCAACATGAATTTTTTGTTTTTATATCGTCATGTCATCTCATCATCGCGTTTACCTACCACTTTTGTCTACACCGATTCTGAGCCAGGGAGGGTATTTTGGGGAGCTGACGAGGAGCTGTCGGACGGTGGTTCTCCACGAGTCATCGTATACGGATACAATGGACTCCCTATGGCAGCAGTAGCCCACCAGTCAACGGATTACATACCTGGGCCCCGAGGAGCCACAAACACCACTAATACCACAAGACGAGGATGAGTGTGAGCCTATGTTCATAACCAATGATCCTGGACAATGTGCCAGAACTATTACCCCGAGTATGATACATTGGAAGGATTGAGCATCTCAATGTGTTTTCGGCTGAGGAGCAGCCATTACCTCCTGTTGTTTCACCTACTGCTGAGTCACCAGGATATGTTACTGAGTCGGATCCAGAGGAGTATGAGGATGATGAGACGGAGGATGGTCCGGTTGACTATCCTATGGACGAGGGAGAGGATGGAGATGATGATGACGGCAATTCATCCGGGGATGACACCGATGATGAGGATGAAGATGAGGAAGATGAGGAAGAAGTGGAGGAGCACTTAGCTCCGGCCGACTCCGTTGTTGTTGTACCTACTGTTGAGCTTGTTTCCCCACCTGAGGGAACATAGCCTGTTACACCACCACCCTCCACTGACATTTATTACTACCACTGGAGCTAGGATTACTGTCCAGTTTTAGGCTTCCATATCCCTTCCACCAGAGGCAGAGGTTAAGAGACTTCTAGCCATGCCTACTCTACCACCATCACCACTTACCTCACTATCACCACCCTCTGCAGGGGAGGACTAAGCTACGTGCACCAGACCTATACTGTACATACATCACCACCACCACCTGTGCCATCACCATTACTACCATCATCTGGGTGTCCAACCTAAATCCAGACACTCAGGATGGCCTCCACTCAGGCCCTTGTTGATGCGGTTACTGCCACATTACCATCACCTCCACTACCACCACTACCACCATCTCTATACATACCACCACCTGTTGACCAGTAGGGATGATATTCCTCGAGTCCGAGCGGCCACCTCGCAAGAGGTCGTGTTTGTTTGCTCTAGGCTCCAGGTATGAGGTCGGGGAGAGTTCTACTCTACTGGCAGACCACCAAGGTCAAGGGTTATACTATGGGATTGTCAGCACCGATAATTATGCTGAAGAAGACATGAGGAATTAGATAGGGTTGGGTAAGGTATTAGGGAAAGTTTAGTTGATCTGTAGAGACAGTTCTTGAAGATAGGCACCTATGAACTTGAGGGAGAGGGTCAGAACAGGGTACAGACTTGCTAGCTCTATGAGCATGATACACCATGACTTTATAATGCTTCTACTAGAGAATGCTCAGGATAGTAGGTTCTCGCATATTACAGCAGTCACATAGACTCCAGCTGGTCCCGACTTGCTAATGGAGGATAAGGATAGCTGATATGTGAGAAATTCAACATAATCCTTATATATCAAAATGTCCTAAAAAGACAAAATTGTGCATAAAATGCTTGTATATTTGCTTGTTTTGTCTTTATGAATTGTTAGGTACGGAGATATTACAAAAAAACACAAGAAAAACGGCCAAAACCGGACACGAGAACGGATAGAGTGCACAAGAGCCGGGGTTTGATAGCAAGAAGGGTCAAAAAGTCAACCATGGTCAACAAGTCAACTCTGGTCAAACTTATAAAGATAAAATTCCAAAATAACCAAAACAACCCCTTGAAATTAAACCAAATTGCAAAAATAACCCTTTAACACTAACACCGTTATCTTTTTATTAATAAAAGATAACGGTTGTTATCTACATATAAACCCAAAACCCATTTCATATAAACCGGCCCATACACCCCAACCCATGGTCAAAGCCCAAACACTTAGGTCAAACAAAGATATAAAAAGAAAGAAAAGGCGCGGGAATTCATTTTTACTGTTCATCTCCTTCTTCGTTTTACCTCTTGTCAAAATCAAAGGGTAAATTGAAATTGAGGACGTGGCTCTATGATTCGAGTACCAAGGTACAAGCCGGCAGAGTTAGACGTCATGAGAGTCTCTCATTGGTTGATCCCTACAAGAAGGGACATGCGGATAACTGAAAGAAGCACACCAATGATTGGAATTTTGCACTAAATTTAGTGCAAAAGAAGCACAAGTACTCTGACACATGGAATGCCACATTGGCAATCCGTGTGCTCATCATATCAAATCCAATGGACCATAAATGAGAAAAAAGGATTAAGGGCTAAGATCATGGATAAGAGGAGCGGGCTAGACTCCTAGAAGCTTCACTCAACTGCTATATAAAGAGCTCTCCTCCCTCATAAGATCATCTTCTTTTTCTAGCTTTTAATAGTAGCTTAATTTAGTTTTAGCTAATGTAATCTTAAAATTTAGTTTACAGCTTATTGTAATCTTCATTTTAAAGTTTTTTGTATCAGTATTTAAATCAATAAAATCATAGTTTACTAGTTTACAACCTGTTTTTACTTATAAGTTTTTACATATCTCAAATGCTTCTATTCAACTATTTCACAAGCTACTCTTATAAGCTCTTCATAAGCTCTCTGAGTCTATAAGCTCAGATTGAGCTCAAATTAGTCATTTAATATACTTAAACATTTAAAATCAGTTAATACCTATGCTTAATAAGGATTTTTGGTTGCTTGTGATGATGAACTAGCAATGGAATGAGTTCATAAGGCCTTTACTAGCTATCCTTTGCGATAAGCAAAGCTTATAGAACAGCTCTTTGAGCAAATCAAGCCTTTGTTTAGCTAAGGCTTTTGTAAGTCTTCTTTAAATTTCAAGTCTCTTAGCTTAATAATTGCATTTGCTTATTTTCAGCTTATTTCTTGCTTATTAGTGCTTAAATCTTTGTCATTATACTTATTATGAATGTTTGAATGTCTGTTTATGAGTTCTATAGCTTAGATCTTAGTTTACTCTATTTTGTCTTTTAAATCTGTCAAAAACCAAAAAAAAATTAGCATTAGCTTAATCATTGTTGTTTGATCTAATTTTTGTGTTAGAGAATGATAAGTAGTTGTGTTATAAGCTGTTAGACATCTGTTATTCAAGTTTTGTTCATTAAATTCAAATTTCATAAGCTCAAATGAATTTTTATAAAAATAAGGGGGTGTTTAGCTCAGCAGTACTAACCACAAGTTAGTACTGCTTGAGACAATTTGGTCTTAAGTTTTTGATTTTAATATTTCAACTAAGTCTGTTTTAGCTAGATTCATAAGTTAGGATAGGGATAATTAGTTTTTTATAAATTAGATTATTTAAGATCCACAATGGTAAGGTCTCTTTTGATTTTAAGCTTGAAACACTTCTAGTAATTGAAATGACCTATTTGTTCTAGTTAGGATGATTCATAATTATTAGAATCTGTTCCTATTTGTCTGCATTTTGTCTAGTTTAATTTGATATCACAATTGTTGCAACTACACTCAATTTAGAAAAAACTAGAAAAAGGTCTTTTTCATCATCAATTTTCAATAAGTAAAACTTGTTCTTAGATTTAGATATTTAGCACACAATTAGATCCAGGGCAATAGTTAATGGGTTTCAATTTTCTTTTAGAAGTTAAGCTTATTTGATATCTGTTTTTAGCTTTAAAAACCTGCATTTTCATTTTCAAAAGCCAAAGTCATACCTAGTGCATTCTAAGTATAAGTTGTTTTCATTGAGTTTTTGATTAAGCATTTGAGTTTCAAAATTCTTTTCAAATGTAGTTTTAAAAAGCTTATAGTATAAAGCTTTAAAGATGGTATAAGCCATATTGTCATAAAGTTCCATTTGAGTGCTTAAAATTAAGCTCAAAGGTGCCTTAAGGGGCTGTTTTGGTTTCAGTTTACACTAAAAGTGCTTATTTCTTTATTTTAGCTTATATGCTTATTGTAATTGATTATTCAAGTTTAGTTTAGCTTATTAGGATAGTTAGATTATTTGGTTTAGCCATAAGCTTATGTGAGCTTATTTGCTCTCTAGTGTAAAATTTTTAAGTGTTTTTAAGCTTTATTAGCTTTTCTGTCTATTTAAGCTTATTGACATTGCTTATTTTTGATCTCTTGTGCTTATTAGATAGCTTTTCATCTGTTTTTGCTTATTTGTCTTTTTCATTAGCTTAATTTCCTAAAAAAAGCCAAACAGTTAGTTTTCTTAGGACTTAGAGTGTTTAAGCAATCATGTCTTATTTAGCTTATTTCTTAGCTTATTTGTGGTTTATAAAAATAGTTGTTTTACAAAAGTTGCTTATTTTTAAGAGTTTTAAAAAGTTATAAAAAATGGAAAAAATTAAAAAACTTAAGAAAGTGGGAAGCCCCGGGTGAGCAAGGCTCGAACCCGGGACCTCTACCACCTTCACCAAGTGTTTTAACACCCACACCCTTAACCATTGTGCTACAATAGCTCATCTGGTATTCCTATGCATAATTTATCTTTTATACACGTTTTAGGAATAATAGTATAATAAGCCGTTTTAGCTTATTTGATAGCTTATTCGATAAGTTGTGTTACCCAACTTATTTTTCCTAGATTCCTCTAGGATCAAGCTAACTTTCGCATATTATTTTTCAGTTTAATTTTTATAATTTAGTTTAGTATTTTAACATATATTTTTTATTAAAAAACTTTAAAAATTCATAAAAATAGAAAAAAATAATCAAAAAAAAATATAAGTTCATTTTTAGAAAATTTTCTTTATCATATAGTTCCTAGGAAAAATAGTTTAGCTTCTGTAAAGTTTTAATTTGCAAATTTTTATTTTTAAAGAACGGAGATTACGTTCCCTTTCACGATTTTTTAAATTTTTTAAGCTCCAATTCAACTCGGGTTTTTGTTCTAGTTTTCTTTAAACTTACTTTTACTCAATAAGCTATTAAAAGTGAAAAATTATTTCAGTTTTAATTTTTTGGAAATTTTAGGATTTCAATCACCATTTAGGAGTTCCCGTTTTGCATTTTTGTTAATAGTTTTATTTCCGAGTTATTAAAGTTAGGTTTAATTGCCCTTTAATTTACCTCATTTTTAGTATTTTAGAAACAAATCATCTTTTGAACCAGTTCAAACAATTCCAAAAACGACAAACGTGGTCCTCAATTTCATAAGTCTTTTCGAGGAATACGACCGGTAAACACATACGGGTAAATAAACGTATTATTATACTATAATTATGTAGAATTTTCCTTCTTCCTTTGTTCATAAGGGTAGTTTGGTAATTTTCTATACTTATATCATTATACGTAATATTTGATAACGATCATATTTTTTGGCGCCGTTCCGGGATTTGTGAATTAAGATTCCTTTACGTTTGAAGTTTGTTCTGATCGTGATTTGGAGAACCTTCGTCTTCGAAAGTAACCTTTTTAAGAAAATCAAAAATACAAAAAAAATAAAAATCTAAAAGTAAAAAAATATTTTTCTTTTCTTTTTAGTAATAAAGTAAAAGTTTAAAAACAAAAAAAGATAAAAATATTTGCTCTTCTGAATTTTCCGATTCTTCTCGTTAATTTGTTAATATAAAAAATTTACAAAGTTGGTAAAAGAACACCAACAAATAATACCTTCAATTGAGGTATTATCCATTAATACATTCCCGAACCAAATTATACAAATTGTTTTACCCATTGTGTCACTTACGAAAAAGGCGCACCTCTTTGTAAAATTAATTTTACTTAAGAGAGTACCCTACAGTTTGTTGTATATTCGTAAACGAAAAAGATTTCCTTTTCTCGTTTCTTTTATCATTCATTTACTTGTTTTAGTGCTATGCGCACTAGAATTTCTGTTTCCAAATAATTTCAAACATCACCATTCTGAGACGTCAAAATAAAGGACGTGCTCCAAACATAGTTGAACCCGAGCTTCGTATTATCGTTGCACCAATGGAGAAATGTACAATGGAAGAGCTACTACCGTTGCACCCTACGAAGGGAACGAGAAACTATTGTTTTACCGAAAATTAGTAGCGGATCATTTTTGAGATAAAAGACGAATTTGCTTCAATTGGTTCAAGCAAATCCATTTTACGGCCGTGAGAGTGAGAATTCTCATGCTCATATTAATAGTTTCAAAATGATTACCTCGACTTTACGATTTAGGAATGTGCCTAACGATGTGATTAAGCTTATGATGTTTCCATATTAGCTCGAGGGAGCTGCTAAAACTTGGTACGAGAAAGAACCACCAAATTCGATCTTGACTTGGGAGGATCTCGTAACCAAATTTGTGAATCAATTTTTCCCTCCTTCGAAAACCACTCACTTAAAGAATGAAATTTCTCGATTTACATAAAAATTTGAGGAGACTTTTAGTGAAGCGTGGGAACGATTTAAGGAGTTGCTTAGAGCTTGTCCCCATCACGGATTTATGGAGTTAACTCAAGTTGATACCTTTTATAACGGTTTAAACGAGAATGAACAAGACTCCTTAAATGCCGCGGCGGGTGGAAATATTTTGAGTAAGACGACTAGAGAAGCTTTAAACATAATTGAAAATAAATCAAAAGTTCGTTATTCACGAAATAGAATCAAATGCTTCTATGATAAATGCTACTACTAGTAAAACTTATGAGAGAATAGAGTAAGCTAGCGGATCAACTTTCGACCTATCGAGATTGTTCTAAAAAGTTGTACTGTTAATCAGTTAAATACTACACTCCCACTCCGGTAAGGGTGAGGGAACTTGCGTTATCTTGTGGAGGTGCCCATTTCTTGTATAATTGTCCGGCTACCGATAACAACAGCAAGAGTTTGTTGCCGACCATACGGGTACTTACAATTAAGTTTAACCCTCTGAACGTTAGTAATCAATGGCACCACCAAGTTTTTGCTGCCGGTGGCAAAACAATGGTCAAAATAGGTTTAATCAGAATCAAGTTCAAGGGAATAATTTTTGGGGAAATAATTTTCATGTTAATCAAGGTTTTCAAGCTCAAAATAATCATGCTTCGAATTTTCAGAACCAAGGATTTCAAAACCAACCATTTCAAGTTCCTAATAATCAAGTTCAACAAGAGATGTAAAATGATTTTTCAAGTGACAAGAGGAATAACGATCAGATGTTGAGGAACATGCAAAATCAAATCAACTCGTTGAAAAGAGACCTTAAGAATGGAAATTCAACACGATAAAATTCACAACAAGCCGTCATATGAATCAACAAACTACTTTTTCAAAATAATTTGCAAAACATGATTTGTGGATTGTTTCAAAACCAAGCCTCAACTTCGGGTACTCTTCCAAGTAATACCATTCCAAACCCGAATGGTGAAATGAAAACGATCACTACTCGAAGTGGTGTTACTTACGAGGGACCCTCGATTCCTACTAATCCTTCTCCTAAAATGGTAGTGGAACGAGAAACCGATGAGACAGAGGATAAAAAGCAAACAAATTTCCAAGGAAGTACCGCTCAAACCCCACCTCCGGTTGTCACTATTTCTATTCCGGAACCCGATGTTCCAAAGACTTTGCCTAAAATCATTCCAACTCCGAAACCCGGTATTCTGAAGAGTCTACCTAAGCCAAATATTCCATATCCTTCACGACGTGATGATCAAAAGTCCCGTGACAAAGCTTCGAATCAAATGGAGAAGATCTTCCAAATCTTTCAAGATTTGCGCTTCGACATAAGTTTTGCGGATGCTTTACTTTTGATGCCAAGATTTTCTCTTACGATTAAGAATTTGCTCATGATAGAGGAAAAGTTTGCTGAGTTAGCTAAGATACTGTTTGATAGATGAATTGCTCGGGCGATGCTCCTCAAAAGCCTTCCCGAAAAGCTAGGAGAACCCTGGCAAGTTTCTATCATGTAATAGTCCCAGGAAATGGAATGTATGATCACGCCTTGGTCGATCTTAGCGGAAGCATAAATCTTATGCCCCTTTCTATTTGGAAAAAGCTTTCTTTACCTGATCTTACACCAACTCGGATGACTTTAGAGTTAGCGGACCGATCGATTACTTATCCTAAAGGACTCGCCGAAGATGTTTTTGTCCAAAGTTGGAAATTTCACATTTTCTTACCGACTTTGTTTGTTGTTCGAATTTTGAAGCCGATCTGGAGTACCTCTCATACTGGGAAGAGCCTTTGTGAGGACTGGTCGTGCTTAATGTGTTTATGGAGAATAAATAACGCCTTCGTTTTAAAACAAGCCGTCTTTTAATCTAGATCAAACTACGAGATACTCCTCTACAAATGATAAGTCAGTAAACCGAATTGACATCATTATCATTTTTTGAGGAGTATGAAACTGTAATTGCTAGGATTTTTCTAATTCTTCGAGTGAATCCCCACCCCGACGTCGACCATTATACTTCTGAATTCATTTTGGAAGAAATCGAAGCTTATCTTAAGGATGATTCGATTTCACCAGAAATTGATCATGCCGATTGCGATCCGGAGGGAGATATTTGATTGATCAAAAAATTGTTAAAATATGACCCGGTTCAACTTCTGGTCCGATGGACATTAAACAAAGTGAAGTGGCACCGAAGGAGCAAAAACTTCAAATTGAAGAGCCCTCCTGAATTAGAGTTAAAAGATTTACCGTCTCACTTAGAATATGCTTTCTTGGAAGAAAATGACAAGTTACTAGTAATTATTGCAAAAGGTTTAAAAAAAAATGATGAAAAAGATCTCACTTAAAGGTGCTTAAATCTATAAACGAGCCATGTGCTTGAAATTCACAGACATCACAAGGTATCGACCTCCGTTTTTGTACACACAAAAAATCTTGATGGAAAGATGATTACAAACCCACAGTTTAAAGTCAAAGACGGGTTAACCCAAAAATTCATGAGGTAATAAAAAAAGAGGTCCTAAAACTTCTTGATGCCGAAATGATTTACTCGATATCTGACAGCCCATGGGTTAGTCTAGTGCATTGTGTTCCCAAGAAAGGTGGAATGACCATCGTTGCTAATGAAGAGAATGAATTAATTTTGACATGTTTAGTTACCGGATGGAGAGTTTGTATCGACTATAGGAAATTAAATGAAGCGACTCGAAAATATCATTTTCCATTACCGTTTATGGATCAGATGATCGAAAGATTTGCTGGGAATGAGTTTTATTGTTTTCTAGACGGATTTTCAGGATACTTCCAAATACCAATAGATCCCCAAGACCAGGAGAAAACTACTTTCACATGCCCGTATGGAACTTTCTCGTACCGACACATGTCATTTGGTTTGTGTAATTTCGATTCGTGCCTCTCCAATTTAGAAAAGATGCTAAAACGGTGTGAAGACACGAATTTAGTTCTTAATTAGGAGAAGTGCCACTTTATGTGTAAAGAAGGAATTGTGTTAGGGCATAAGATATCAAAAGCGAGAATTGAGGTCGATCGTGCTAAAGTCAATGTTATTGCTAAGCTCCCTCACCCTACTACAGTTAAAGGTGTTAGAAGTTTCTTAGGACATGCAGGTTTTTACCGCCGATTTATCCAAGACTTTTCTAAAATTGCTAGACGAATGACCCACCTACTTGAGAAGGAAACACCGTTTGTGTTTTCTAAAGATTGTATTGATGCTTTTTAGACTCTTAAAAAGAAGCTTACCGAAGCTCCTATCTTAGTTGTCCCGGATTGGAACTTACCATTCGAACTCATGTGTGATGCAAGTGATTTCGCGATTGGTGCAGTTCTAGGACAACGAAAGATGAAGCATTTTCAGCCTATACATTATGCTAGCAAGACTATGAATGAGGCTCAAATTCATTACACTACCACGGAAAAGGAAATGCTTGCCGTTATGTATGCTTTTGAAAAGTTTTGGCCATATCTTGTCTTATCCAAA
>BQNB010094879.1:2272-26010 GCA_026074375.1 Tanacetum coccineum
AGAGAGAGAGAGATCAGTTGATTAGAGAGAAGATTAGATGAGAAAGGTGTGTCAAAACATGAGAAATGGCTTGGTATTTATAGCCAAACATTTTACTGTAGGCCGGTTCTTCCGGTGCTGTTTACCAATGGCACCGGCTTGCAAAACTAAGGGCACCGGCAAACAGTAACTAAATCCGGATTTTGATTTGCAAAATCTTGAGAAATCTTGTGTAATCTTATGAGATTTTCCTTGGATTTGCTGCATTTGATTATACACTAAATGAAATAATTAAATTAATAAGTGTAAGATGATTTTGTGTAAAGTTAGGGTTTTAAAAAGATTTGTGTACTTTTTCAAGTTGCATGTGTTTTTCTACAAAGGTGGGAGATAGTAAAGAGATCATGTTTTGAGATGATAAGAGGTTTGAGAAGAATGGTGAGTTAGAATGGTTATGTTTTGTCATTAATAAAACCTAGGTCTAAGTTGATTGTAAAAACGTTTTGTTTAAAACCGGTTTATTTATATTAACAGGTTGGGCTCAGGATTACTTTAAGCTTTAGCCCGATACACAGACAATATTAGATTAACTAGTGAGCCCAATTCACGTTTCTAGCCTATTACAACGTACATTTAATAAAGATCGACCTTCCATGTCCAGAGACCGAGCTTCCATTTTCGACTCAGTATTTTGAGGCTAACAAGTATATATTAGTTAGTCGTTATTTACAAGAATTACGTTAAATAATTGTGTAGCTAAATGGAAGATGAAGACTCTTTCTATAGGAGGTAGATTAACCCTTCTTAAATCGGTTCTAGGATCGATGCCTATTTATCATATGTCTATATTCAAAGTTCCTATGAAGATTCTGCAACATATGGAATCCATTCGTTCACATTTTTTCAATGGTTTTGATCCTCTTGCTAAAAAACCGACTTGGGTGAAATGGACAAATGTGTTAGCTTCTAAAGAAAAAGGCGACCTTGGTATTTCAAGCTTATACGCTCTGAATAGAGCTCACATGTTTAAATGGGTGTGGCGTTTCCTTTCTCAAAACTCTTCACTATGGGCGAACGTCATCAAATCTATTCATGGAGATCACGGAAAAATTGGTAAACAGGTGAAAGTCTCTTATCCTTCTATTTGGCTCGACATTGTTAAAGAGGTGGATTTGTTAAAGAAACGGGGTTTAAATTTACTCAGTTTCGTTAACAAAAAAGTGGGCAATGGTTCAGATACTTTGTTTTGGGAAGAAACTTGGCATGGGGATGTTGCGTTTAAATTTTTGTTTCGAAGGGCTTACGCACTGGAATCTTGCAAAAACATTGATGTTGCTTCTAAGTTATCTCAAAACAGCTTGGCTTTTACTTTCCGTCGTGAACCTAGGGGAGGAGTGGAGCAAGATCAGTTTGATTCTCTTAAGGCGATGGTGGAAGGTACTTCTCTCATAAACATCAAGGATAGATGGATTTGGTCCTTGCAAAGTTTAGGATATTTCACCGTTTCCTCAATTAGAAAATTGATCGACGAGTTCACGTTATCGGAGGTCTCTTCTAGCACTCTTTGGATCAAAGCGGTGCCTATTAAGGTAAATGTTTTAGCTTGGAAAATCAAGTTAGATAATCTTCCAACTAGATTGAACATTTCTCGTCGTGGAATGGATATTGACTCTATTCTATGCCCTACATGCGGTAAAGCGGTGGAATCAACTAGGCACATCTTCTTCACTTGACAAATTGCTAGAGATGTCCTTCATTTGATCACCAGCTGGTGGAATATTCCGTATATGGAAGTTTCTTCTTATGAAGAATGGTTGGTTTCGATCTTGAGTCTTCGGCTTTCGATCAAACATAAGCGTATTTTTGAAGGAGTTTGTTATGTGACGTGGTGGCATATTTGGAACTTCCGTAATAAAACTATCTTCGGTTATGAGTCTCCATCAAAGGCGGCTATTTTTGATGAAGTGCAATCTAGATCTTTCTACTGGTGTCGTTACAGATGTAAAGCTTATTTTAGTTGGATTGAGTGGCTTAAAAACCCTCACCTTGTCACTTTGTAATCTTCTAGCTCCTTGCTAGTTTTTTCTTTCAATAAAATTCGTCGTTCAAAAAAAAAAATATGATACGCCTTCTTAGAGATATCATCACTTTACCATGATCTTACTACACAAAACTAGATCATTGAAGAAGCCTCCCTCTGGCTTATCTCATGTGAACCGCTATAACAGTCTCCTCTTGCCATCTCAACAACAATGTTTTGAAAACCGGGTTTTGAATCGACCCGGTCGAGTCACCGGGTCACCGGGTTACCGGTTCAACCGGTTGGACCGCCGGGTCAACCCGGTTTTCCAATATATATATATATATATATATATATTTTAAATAATTAGAAAGAAAGTATATATATAAATCATGAAATATTTCATATATTAAGCCTAAAGACTATTTATTAACAAATATAACATGTAAAATTAAAATTACGTCGCAAATATATACAATTAACATGTTTTATTTATAAAAAAATAAAAGCTTTGGTAAAAGCTAGCTAGAAAGCAGTCAGTTTATAATCCTATTTAAATGCTCTACTCTATAATTTGTCCTCTCGAACATAACTTGCGTATTACCACAACAACAAAGTAGTTCTTCAATATTCGACAGTTTTAAGAGAATTAAATTGACACTGTGTGAAACGTGCATGAAACTATGAGAGATCAGCCAAAAGCATCACTTTGATGGCAAAAGCTAGAAAGAAGTGCAAGCTACTAACTAGCATATCGCGACTCTTAAATTATATTAAGAGCATTTTCCTTTACTTGTGTTTTTGCCCGTTTGGTTTTGATTGTCCTCAATATACAATGTAACAATCTTATAAACGTACTTTTAGCCTTTAAAAGTAACTCGTGTGAGACATCATTTGAGGACATAACTTCAAGAGTGCATTTTTGCCTCTCTTGCATATCAATGAGGTCAGTCTTCTTAGAGATATAATAGCTTCATATTGATCTATGCAAGCTAGATAATTAAAGAAGCCTCTCTCCGGCCCATCTCACGTGAACCGCTCTAACAGTATGCTCTTGCCAACTCAACACCAGAAGAAACATCCCTCGGCATTCAATTGTTGAGAATGTTTCAACATCAACCAACTAAGATATATACATCTTACATCAAGTTTATCTCGAGGATAATTTAAACTAATAAGAGAAAAGTAAGAAAACTTGAAGAGGTTTGTTTGTCCCGTGGAGAAGAAATTGCTAAGGAGGAGATGCTATAAAATCACCTTCCTATCAGCTTTCATTGCAAAAGTGAAACATTTTATAGTTCCAAATGTGATGACGTAGGATAAGAAGATTAGGTAGGAGCATTTTATGTTCTACAACTCCTGATTTTCTTTTCTTATTTCCTCCTATTTGTAAACTATAGTACTAAGTTAGTATAAGAACTTTCTTGTTGAAACTGCCAAAAGCTTTTACTAAAAGCTAAGGCTATGTTTGGCATGTAAGATTATAAAGAGATTATGATTATACTTAAAGTATAAGCTTCGTTTGGCAGAAGAACTAATAAGAGATTATAAAAAAATAATCTTTCATAATCTCTTAAAATCAAATGCTACTTCATGTAGCTTATATTAATAATCGCTCTTCATAATCTCCATCTCCAACTACAGCTTCATCTCCAGTTCCAGCAACGGTTACTTTTGCCAAACATACCCTAAGTAGGAGTATGTTTTATATACTTGTCTGTAAAAACTTTAGGGTACGTTAAGCAAAGAACAATAACATGTTATTGTGCGGCTGAATACATAGTTGAGAATCCTGTCCTCTGTTTATCATTTTCCTTTGTTTGATATGGTTCGGTTTTAGGTAACACATGCCATTAAAACACCGCCACCGCCATCCAAATCCAAGCCTTATCTTTTAAGCTCGAGCTCGACTTGTTTATACGATTTGACAATGAAAAATTAAAGCCTCACTCAAGCTTGGCTCGTTTATACGACTTGACAATATTAATTAAAGCTTGGCTCGAGCCAAGCTCGAGCTCGGCTCGTAAGATATCTATATTTTGAGCTCATTAATAAGCTTTTTTATTGAGTTCGTTAATAAGCTTGCCTATAACACAAATGCATAACGTTCTATATATGTTTAACACTTAAAAATATCCTAGTGTCGTTGAAGCTCGCGAGCCCAATGGAGCTTTGTATGTAAAGCTTGGGCTCGAGCTCAGCTTGTTCGTGCTTTTTACCGATCCGATCCCGATGATAAAATAGAATAACACCATCTATCTACATAATACTAGTTGTCTAACCCGCCCGATGGGCGGACTACTTTCATAATCTTCTGTACTTAATTGTGTTTTACATAATACGTTATCCGCTTTAGTCTTTTGTGTTGCATGAGTTGTTCAATGGTGTGGCTGAAACATTTTTAGGAAAATAATGAATTAAGAATACATGGTAAAAGCTTCAACAAAACGACATAATAAAAGATTAATGTTGATGATAGACGTACCGTTTCTCGTATGTTTTCGATCAAACTGATTACGACATATGTTTTCCTTCTCATGGTTGCTCATATCCGCTTACTTTGAAGCTGACGTGATGATCCTGATAAAACAAAAATGCTTAAAGTGAAATGTTCTTGTATCACTTCGAATATGAACATTCGAAGAAAAAAAGTCAATCTGTTTAAAATCAATCAATAATTTGTATGGGTTTCATTTAATCTAGTTGTTGACATGCTAAAATAATGGAAATTTCAATAAATAATTCGGTTAACATTAAGTGATGCAGAAAGTACTTTTACATAAAATTTGCTTTTATTTGTGATGAATAAAAGTTTTAAAAGCAAATTATTTACATAAAATTAAGCGTATTTAATTTGCTTTTATTTGTACGTGCATATGTTAAAAAAAGTCAATATTTCAATAAATAATTCGGTTAACATTAAGTGATGTAGAAAGTTTCAATAAATAATTGGTATTTAATTTTTAAGCCGTATTTAACCATTTTTGAACTTTTATTTTAACGTATTTTTTTAAAAATTTCAAAAGTGTGTATCCCTTATATCTCTTAACAAAATAGCTAATTATAATAACTTGCCATTCTATATATATCTTGGCTTGATGAAATTATACAAAATTGTTGGAATAGTCTAGTGGTTAAGTTGTTGTTTTTTTATGTAAAGGATTATGTGTTCGAGCCTTGCAAGGTTCCTTTTTAAAGCCAGCATTTAATGGTTTTTGAAATCATTGATTGATACTTTTCTCAAAATTTAAAAATGTTATTCACATCTTAACCAACTCAATCGAGTCATATAATTACTTCAGATGAACTTTATACTATACTCGTCATGAGAGTTTTTAAGATTCTTCGGACATCCCATATTGGTTGAGTTTGTAACCAAAAGAGACTATATATACATAATCATATACATTTGCATCGTTGAGTTTTAAATGAGTATAAGTCTTTAAGAGTCTTAGTACATGGTTGAAAAAAATCAAAATCAATTACGTAGATTATGTGAGCGTAAGACACATTTCGATCTTATATTTTTTTTTGTGTAAGTCTAACCCAAGCCATAAAAATATTATATTAAATTTTTTTTTTGTTTAAGTCTAACCCAAGCCATCAAAATATTTTAAATTATTTTTGTTTCAGTCTCACCCAGCCAAACATTTTTGTAAGCATTGATGTACTTTTCCTTAATTTTAAAGTGTTGATATTGAAATATTGAAAATTAAACAGGTACATTTTAATAAACTTAAAATATTACAACATTACAACTAATTAAACTTAAACTTAAAATATTGTATACGCTAATTTCTTAAATTTAAAATATTGAAAATTAAACATTACAACATTTAAAGCACAAGATATAAACTAATTAAATATACTAATTAATCTTATTTTTAAAACACCCCTAAAATGAAAAACACATATTAATATACATATCGTATAAAGTAATAAAGCACATGTGATGGTACACATGGTTTTGAAATCGGACCGGATCAACTGGTTCAACCGAGTACTGGAGTTGCCACCGGTTCGGGTAGCCAATAAAAGTCGTTCAAAAATAAACCAGAAAGGACCGGTCGGAATCGGTAAAAACGGGTGACCCCGTATAAAGTGGTAAACTGGGGTGGACCAATGAGCATTTTATTTTGTTGTTCTCCGGTTAATCAACTCATCAATGTTATTTTGTTGGTGACTAGAATTTAATCACAAGGTATCCGCCGCCGTAACATGCGGGTACCCTACTAGTTCAATTTAAAAGAATAGAGTAAATATATATGGCATCTTTTTTAAACTGGGTCATCTTAACTTAACTTGTTATAGTTATAGTTTTATACCTCACCATTAAGACTCAACCCCTAATCGATTTCCCAAGATAAATTTTTTTTTTTTGAACGGCGGAAATATATAAAAGAAAAAAGCTAGCAAAAGCTAGCAAAACAAGGACTACATGAGAGTTTTCGTAGGGTTTTTTATCCAATCAATCCATCTAATGCTAAACTTAGGATTTCTAGATGAAATCCACAAGTACGATTGATGAACGATCCTTCTCATCCAAAACAATTCGTCTTTTTAAGTTTTCTATCCGAGAAGACCCAGGAGTTACGAAAGTTCCAAATAGACCACAACATGATAGAAGTGACACCTTCGAGAATAATCTTGGGGCGTTTCGGCATGTGGGCAGCGTCAATCCAAGAAAACCATTCATGAATAGAAGAGCACTCAGGAAGCACCAACGAACACCATCTACCCAAAGAACTCCACATCTCTTTGGCCATATCACAAGCGAAAAAAAGATGATCAGTACATTCAACATAATTATGGCAGATAGGACATAACAAAGAGTCAACGTCAATGCCCTTGCTATTCATGTTATCCAATGTCGGCAATTTATTGAGACGAAGTTTCTATATGAATATATTAATCTTAATAGGAATGCAACGCGTCCACCTAGTCGTAGAAAAATTACCAGGGAGAGATGTATCATCGATAAATTGTCTCGCAGAAGCAACAGTGTAACCAACAGAAGTCAAGCCCCATTTCCAACTATCAGCCGAATCGGAGAGACTCATCTTCTTAAACTCCTGAAGCATGGCATTAAACTGAGATAACTCGACACCATTACGAGGAGGTCTACGCAGGAAGCTGGACCAATTCTCCACGTTGTATACGCTGTCTATGAACCATCTTATTCATCTCCAAAGCATAATTCGCGGAACCTATCCTTGAACGAGACATACCCACATCAGTTATCAACAATGTAGAGAGGATATTATGTACATTATAAGAGCCAAAGTTTATGTCGAGAGCCCGCATTCCCAACTAGCGAAACACAAGCCAAGAACGGCATCCATACCTTTAAACACGGAAAAGATAACCAAACGAATGATAGGAAGACCACGGACTATAATGCGAGTATGGAGGCACCCCGACGCGCCTCAAACCTAAAGCCACCAATCATGCCCATGAACTTTTCTTTAAATCACATTTAACCCATAAAGAACATTAGAACCTATTTCGTGAACGCCCTCCATATCTATTTAAAAAGCAAAGCGGCGTTGAACGCATATGATGCTAACCAATACCGAGACAAACCATATTGCTTTTACTAGCAAGACAAGATTTCCATTTAACCCAAGTAATTTTTTTATCATCCAAATCCCCTCCAATAAAGAAACGATTTCGCATTTGACTAATTGCAAGTTAGCCCACCAAAGGGTTTCGACTCTCGTTGAACACGTTTCCTTTTTTTTTGTTCAAACCCGCTATCAGACTTGCCGATCTTAAGGATGGACTTCAAAATCAAATGTCTTGTTCTCAAAAGTTGAACAATTAATGTACAACGATAGCATAGAATCACGCGAAGAGTAAGATCAAGAAAGGAAATAATTCACCATGAATTAGAGACACTCTACTTATTCATTTACTACTAGCTACTTATGAGTGATTTCTAAGTAGTTTTGCTACCTTTGATATGACTATCATCGTTATAATGTAACACGATAACATATCGACTCATCCGTTAAACATTTAATGTACAACGATAACATATCGACTCATCCGTTGAACATCTAATGTGTAAACGAAAACATATCGGACTCATCGTTTGAACCAGCATAATGTGAAAACGAAAACATATCTACTCATATACCGTAGAACATCTAGATGTTGCGCAACGAATAACATAGAATCATGCGCGAAGAGGAAGATGCAAAAAGGAAAATAATTCATCGGAGATTGAGACACTTACTTATCATGTTCTAGCTACTTATGGGTGATTTCTAAGTAGTTTTGCTACATTTGATATGACTATCATCGTTATAATGTAACACGATAACATATCGACTCATCCGTTAAACATCTAATGTATAACGATAACATATCGACTCATCCGTTGAACATCTAATGTGTAACGATAACATATCGACTCATCCGTTGAACATCTAATGTGTAACGATAATATATCGACTCATCAGTTGAACATCTAATGTACAACGATAACTGCCAAAAGCTTTGCTAAGTTAGCTAGAAAGCAATGTTAAGGTAGAAGCAGAAGACAGACACTATGAACGCTACATAAGAAAACAGTAAAAGGTCGTGGAACGAGGCACGAACTTTTACTGTTTTCTTATTTATCGTTCATAGTGTCTGTCTTTCTTATTCTAATAGCCTTTGGTTGTTTTGCGAGTTCGTTTCGTTAGTGTTTTTCTGTTCCTTTTCGTTCTTTGTTTGTTGGATCGTTTTTGCGTGTATTTCGTCTGCTAGTTTCTTTCTAGCCATTTTTTAATAATATTCCATTTGCCGTTCAAAAAAAAAATGTTAAGGTAGACTAGACATTGATCTAACTGCATCATCTTGTTTTATGCTACAACAAAGTACAATAACCTTGGATCGAAATTCTTCCCTTCTAAACCTTTTAGGAGAGCTCACGACGTTCCGTACAACATGGCATTATGAGAGAGCAACCAAACTCATCACTTCATTTTCTTGGCGAACTAATCACATGGTTGCAACATGTTGTGTGTATCTATGTATGTCGTCTTTTATCATATATTTTTTTTTAACTTTTACATGAAAAGCATGGGAGTCGTGTTGCAACTTATGAATGTAGCAAATAAATATACAAATATGTCACTAAATTTTTCAAAAAAAAAGTGTTTAAGGTAACGAACTTTTATTCCAGTCGGGTTACCGAACTTATGAAACATGACATTAACGAGTCTGCCACTTGTTTCGTATGCAATCCAAGGAAAATGTTTGTTAGGACTTGAATGCAAAAGAAAACAATTGTACCCCTGATTTTGGGCATCCTTTATATCAATGTTGTTATTAAGACACATATGATTATTGATTGAGAAGACTTTAACTCGAACCTAAACTACACCAATCATTATATACTTAGTTTATTTGATACCTTTATATATACTTTTATTTATGCATTCATGACTTCTACTGCCATTCAAAAATGGGCGATCGATGTTATTGTTTATATTCTTATAGATATGTCACTAAGGCGTAACACCGATGCCACAAAAACACTCGCCTAAAAAAGAAAAAGAAATCGTGGCCATTTTAGGATGGCGATATTATATATATATATATCTATAACATATATATGGGGCTAACTATGAGTGTGTAAATATGATTTTATGACTAGGCGCCACCTCAATGATGACATGGCACCCACAATTCAATAAAGTTAAATAGTTTTCGGATTTATTATTAAAAATTAAGTATATGACAAGGTTTGAACTCATGACCTATAGTTTACATGCAACGATCTTAACCAACCGATCCAAGCCACCATTTGTGTTCTATTATGGAAAACAATAATAATATACCATGTTAATATATTTTGATTTTTAAAAATATATGAAGATATACTCCCTAATTATATGTTATATTAATCAAAATCTATAAAATCTATCAAGATATACGTAACCTATAACTCAAAACCCTAAAACACAACTTTTTGTTTACTGTCACGTTTTAAAGTACCTAAACTTCATCTTTAAGTTCGAATGTTTCAGTTAACTATCGTCCATATATGTATAAATTTGTCAACTTTCTTAAGAACTTATCATAAGTCTTATTTGTCATGTTTATTACGAGATTATTGTCATTCTATCACATATTAATTTTGTAACAATTTTTTAATGATGTCATGTTCAATAACATGATTTACATCTTTCTTTGATAATATGTTTATGTTCATGTGCAGGTATCTAACATTCGGTTACATTAGTTCGTGGTATGATTTCGATTAGATCCATGTTTGATTACGAGTGGATAAATACCTTTTAGTTTTATGTATGCATTCGTAATGTAAATTATACAACATATGCATCTCTCTGATCCAATTGGTAGGTTTTTTTAAGGTAATTATAATGCACATTTGCAAATTTTGTAAGCAAAGACGTGTAATGGATTTGTAAATCATGCAATGGAGTATGAGTTATTCGTTCTTTTTCCATCCAGTACCATTCTTCCCTTAATATGCATGCTCATCTTTCAGGTAGACAAAGTGGTGGTGCACATCAAGGGTATTTCACAGTTTTGGTTTGAATCCTCCGATTAAACTTATGCAGTTATGTGGCTATTTAATCTGTTAATTGTGATGATTAGTTGGCATGTAGATACTTGGTAGTGGTTTTTAGATGTATGTCACTTAATGATTTCTTACTATTTGATATGTTTCTCAAGGCGTTAACTGCTACTGAAGCTAGGACCTCATCAGTTTCAAGTTCTCATCCAAGAACTTTACTTTTTTTCCTTCGTCAGACCAAGATTCACGACGTCTTCAATTCTTCTATTTCTTCTGGTATTCTTTATAACCACAACTGTGGAGTATTGGCTTCTCCTGGTCTGGGTATGACTTTTATCAGTAATAATACATAACCCCTCAACGTTGGATTATTCATAGAATTAAGAACAATAATAAAAACAATTGTGTAGCTTCTTAATAAAACTTTTGGTCCTCTAAAAACAACAAATGAATCTGATAACAATAAAATTCTGGTTGCTACATATTTCATTATACGTGTAGACATGGAATCTCAAAGATGGTGCAAATCGCAGAATTCTGAGAGGCCACACAAGTAATGGAAAATGCTTATAGTATGTCTAAAAGAAATGAAACAAGTTAGTTTTTTTCGTATCTTTTCAATAGATTGTCGTAACACTATAAATCTTTGACCTTTTTGTATTCGGATTTCAGTTGGGACACTCGATGGCGGCCTTTTTCTTAGTAGGCTCGGTGGCCATTTAAGGAATAGTATAGTATCAAATATGAAACTGAAGTTGAATGGAATTATGTAGGCATTCAAAGTGAAACTATAGGATTCGACTTCTATTAGCATTGAACTTAAGTATTATGTTAATTGCAGTGACAAAATAATGTACGAATACTTTTCAAGCGAAATAACGACAACTATTTTTAACATGTGCTTTAAATGTTATGTGTTATTTTGACTGCAGTCAAACCTTAACAAGTTTCTGGAATTGGGAAGACCAAAATGGAAGGAAGCTCATGCTACATTGCAAAAGCTATTATTGTGTAGAATATGTCAATTAATCTATCTTTTTTCGCTTGCATATATAAATTTTCTGCCTGTTGTTTGTGATATGAAAATTCAGCTCAAGGGCACCTTGTTTGATTAATTTTTTTATCAAGTTGTTATCAAAATTCGCTTATGTTCTGCTATTTTTAGTTATAGCTGATGGACCCGCTTTTAAATAATGCAAGTTAGAGGCCAAAGGAACTTTTACCTATGGTAAGAGATATAAATGATGCACATTTTAGCCCTTTTTGTTGTAGTAAATCTTATTCAACGCATATCTCTCCAGGATGAGGTAGAGATGCTTCTTCCTGTTGCTATAGGGGACTACACATACTTCTTTTCATCTAAACACCATGATAAGAATTGTGGGATCATATTTAGGGGGACAGATACCCCGCTGAATCCCAACTGGTACGGCCTTGATATATTAGACTCATTCTTTGTATGAGTTTACATACTTCTTTGCTTATACTCATATAGTCATATATTTTGAAATCTATGTCTTTTCAGGTTCAAATTCCCATTTCATACCATGGAAGAGCATCATCTATTGTTGTATCTGGCACTGATATTATTAGGCCAAGGTAAAACAAATCTATTTGAAATAGAGATGTGACTTAATGTTATTAGATATTGTTGTTTGTTTTGTTAAATGTTAATACAGATGCAAGTAAAAGAACATTTATATCGTGTTACCCATCTAACCTTGAACATGAATATCAAGCTGGTCTACCACTGAATGTTTAATGGATTTTAAAATAATATGTATCAGACAATCAACTAACCAATTCGACAGACTGATTTTCTAATTTATTTTTTGTTCCATGTAGTGAATAAGATTTATAGTTTTCAAAGGAATCCTTATGTTATCTGATATTCTTACTTAAGTTAAAGGCGTGTTCTATATGCAATCATTCTTTAAGATTGGCCGAATGTGTAAAATTTAATCTGACTGTTTGCATAACCTTTGGCACTATAATTTTAAATGACCGATCATATTTTTTGAGTGGTGCTAATGAATGACTGGAGTGGTATGCTATTTTGTTCCTAACTTGGTTGATATTTGTTACCAGATTCGGTTAATTGTTCACATTGATAGTCCATGGATTCAACAACAAGAGATATTCTGGCGTGGGAGTATGTGCCTCTTGGTCCTTTTCTTGGCAAAATTTTCGGTAAGAAATGAGGCTGTGTTTCTCTTGAAAAATAATATGAGTGCTAAATATTGAATTATTAAAAAGTAACTGATTTGGTCCACTCCAAATGTTCCCAAGTTGACAAACTTTTAGATCTTTCTCAACAGGTTTCTCTTATGTAAGAATCCTCATTTACTAAACATACAAGCTAATTTGAACCCTAAAGTACATTAATGATATACATTTTTTATCCTGATACAAATAAATAAGGCACTGCCAGTTTCTGCCTATTGTGCGAGTTTTTAGACTATTGAGTCATTATAAAGATCTTTTAAGTATAAAATAATTGTTCCTTACTTTTGTTTTCAGTGCTCATGTATTATTGAGTTTGATGGTGCAGCAAAAGAAACCTTGGACCAGCGGGTGCTTGTGTTGTGGTGCATGCAGTATATGGAAGTCATGTATAAAACCCTCACAAAATCTTGAACATAAATCTGACAAACCTTAAGCAAATTTATTTGAATCTAAAGGAAGATCTGAGATGGATCTGAGACCTTAAGCGATGTATTTGAAGAACTAAAAAACCTCACTCATATAAAATCATAAATCTTAAGCAAATGTATAAATGTGAATTTAAAGGCAGATATGAGACGTCACAGACACCACATTGGTTTTGGTGCAGGTTGGTAGTGGCAGCGGAGTATTTGGCTGGAAAATGTTGCGGTTGTGTTAGCCGGAGTGGTGGTGCCAGCAGTACCGGGGATAGAGTAGACCGACGGTGGGACAACATATGGTGTTACCATTGGTGGAATAGGAATATAATTTAGAATGGGTTGCGGTGGTGGTATGTTTTGAGAGGAGTGATTTAGGTTTAGTGAGAGAAAGAAAATCCCATTGTCGCGGCGATTGATATAGTAGTGGTAGAGGTGCCGGATCAACGATGGTGACAATGGTTGGCCGGATTTGGTGGTTGGATGGATTTGGTGGATGGAACTAAATTAACTTTTATGTAACAGCCTTGGTTACGGATGCACTTGCCACTACCGTATAGAGCTCTTACAATCATCTCATGTATGTGTGCTTAGTGTTTTGTTATTTTGAAGTTTTAAGATTTTTTCTATTTAGCTTAGAACTGAAGTATAATTTGTATCTACTTGATGAACATATTCAGTTATTGCTTATTCAGATTCAGGTAGTACTTGACAAGTGCGCGTGTTTGGATGATAAAAATGAAAACCGCATCAATTCAGCGGGAACTGGTTTTGCAGAGTAGTAGAGTTGTTGACATTGGAAACAAAGATAACTGGGATCTATCTACTTTTCACATGAAGTCCCCTTCCTTTTGAGCCCTCATGAAAAACCGCGCCCGTGGGCGGGTTATGTTACATTTGAACTGCAGTTGACTGGACAAATACGTGATAAGCATCAGGTCGTGATAAAAATGTTACACACTTAAATTTTAAATGGAAAAACCCGAAACAAACCCGCCCGTCGGGCGGGTTACGTAACTATTATATATATATATATATATATATATATATATATATATATATATATATATATATATATATATATATATATATATATATACTATATTAGGGTTCCAAAACGATGCCGTTTTGGCAGCTCTGCTACGGTACCGGCCCATTGGGCCTCCCATTATGGGCCGGCCCTTTTTTTTATTTTTTTTTTTGTAGGCAATGTAAAAAAAACTGCTCGCATAAATAAAAAAAACTACAAATTATTGACTTATTCAGATAAAAAAATACCCGCGACATGAGGCCCAACACATAAGCCCATATAAAAAACAAACAAACTATTAAACATGAGAAAAACAAATAAACCCGCACAAATAAAAAATAGAAAGAATTAAAATAACAATTTCAAGCCAAAAATTAACCCGCACTATTAAACATGAGACCGAAAAAATAAACCCGCACAAAATACAATTAAAAAACGCCCTGCAGTAACGCGCGATTCTCATTTAAAGCCCATGTTCCCATAAAATTATATTAAAAAAAACCCGTATAGAAAAAAAAAACCTTTAAACATAAGCCCCACACATAAGCCCATATAAGAAAAAAAACAAACTATTAAACATGAGGCCGAAAAAATAAAACCGCACAAAAAAAAAAAAAAAATAATAATAATGCCTCGCGTAGAATAAAACGACGTAGTTTTGTTCCACACGCTACAGTGCTCGAGCCTTTGGGCTCCCAATTTGGGCCAACCCATTTGGTTTTTTTTTTAGGCAATGTAAAAAAACCGCTCGGCACAAAATAGAAAAAATATTAACTTATTAAGATAAAAAAAATACCCGCGACATGAGGCCCAACACATAAGCTCATATATAAAAAAACAAACTATTAAACATGAGACCGAAAAATTAAACCCGCACAAATAAAAAATAGAAAAGAATAAAAATAAAATTTTAACGCAAAAATTAACCCGCACTATTAAACATGAGACCGAAAAAATAAATCTTACACAGAATACAATAAAAAAAAGCCATGTTCTCATAAAATTATATTAAAAAAAACCCGTATAGCAAAAAAAAGAAACATTTAAACGAGAGCCCCACACATAAGCTCATATAAGAAAAAAAAACAAACTATTAAACATGAGGACGAAAAAATAAAACCACACAAAATAAAATAAAAATAAAAAATAATAATGCCTCGCACCTACGGGAAAAAAATTAACGACCCGCAGCAACGCGCGGTTAATCATGCTTGTTTGTATATATAGTATAGGTGGTGTCCTGTGCTACTCGTATTAAATACGCGATACTACTATAGTATAGGTGGTGTCCTGGCTTTTATCGGCATTTTTGGCCTGTTATTGAGCATGATGTTTATATGGCTGTAAATCATTTCTTCATTCATGGAGAAATTCCTTCTGGTTGTAACTCATCATTTATAGCTTTGATCCCAAAAGTCCCGGACGCTAACTTGGTCAAGGACTTTAGACCTATTAGCCTCATTGGTAGTATCTACAAGATCATTGCCAAGATTTTGTCTAACAGGCTTGTTAATGTTTTGGGGGACATTGTTAATGAAGTGCAATCTGCATTTATCGCCGAAAGACAAATGTTAGACGGTCCGTTTATTCTTAATGAGATTCTCCAGTGGTGTACCAAAAAGAAGAAGACAACTCTAATTTTTAAGGTCGATTTTGAAAAGGCCTTCGATTCGATTAGATGGGATTTTTTAGATGATGTTCTTAAAGAGTTCGGTTTCAGGTGTAAATGGCGTAACTGGATTCAGAGTTGCCTAACTTCTTCTAAGGGTTCTATTCTTGTAAATGGATGTCCTACGAATGAGTTCCAATTCTATAAAGGGTTGAAACAAGGCGATCCTTTATCCCCCTTCCTCTTTATCCTCGTGATGGAGAGCCTTCATTTATCTTTTCAAAGAATCCTAAACGCGGGGATGTTTAAAGGTATTGTGTTAGAGTCAATTCTTTCATGTTCTTTCGCATATGTCTCTATTGGGATGATGCTATTTTCTTAGGGGAGTGGGTGACGTAATATCTCACTTAGTTCACGTTTTGGAAAATGCTTTTTTCATGCTTCGGGCCTTAAGATTAACTTGAACAAAAGTAAGATAATGGGGATTAATGTGGAAAGTGCTCAGGTCATCCAAGCGGCTGCAAAGTGAGGATGTCTCGTTCATAGTGTCCTTTCTATACTTGGGAACTAGAGTGGGAGCGTTCTATGAGACCGTGTTCAAGCATGGCTAAGGAGATAGTTGAAAAAGTGAAGTCTCGGCTTTCCAAATGGAAATCCAAAACTTTATCTATTGGTGGTCGTTTAACTTTGTTGAAATCGGTTTTAAGATCTATTCAGTCTCACATGTTATTTTCAAGTTCTTCAAAAGGTGCTTCATATCTTAGAGTCTATGGAAGGTCCTTTCTGTAATGGCATGGATCCGGGTAGTAAAAAGGCTTCTTGGGTTAAATGGGAACAATGTTTTAACAGACAAAAATCGAGGCGGGCTGGATGTGTCTGCTTTTTGCGTTAAAATGTGGCTTGCTGATTAAGAGGGTGGAAGTTTCTCTCGCAAAAAGACTCTCTTTGGACTAAAGTTATTGTGGCTATTCACGGTGTGGGTGGTAAAATTCATTCGGAATGGACTTCTACTGGCAAATCATGTTGGCTCTCGATTTTGAGTGAAGTTCGATCTCTCCAAAGAAAAGGTATGTACGTTTTTGATTATCTGACTCATAAGATGGGAAACGGGGAGTCCACCAAATTCTGGTTGGATCATTGGCATACTAGGGGCATTTTTAAAGACATTTTTCCCAGATTATACGCGCTTGAATCCTCAAAGGATGTTACTGTTAGTTCCAAGATAGGCGACACGAGTTTGGTCTGCTCCTTCCGTCGAATTCCTAGAGGGGGTATCGAGCAAAATCAATTCGACAGCTTGGTAGAATTGGTTCGTTCTGTCACTATCGTGCCTTCGGCTGACAGATGGAATTCTCGCGTAGAATAAAACGACGTAGTTTTGTTCCACACGCTACGGTGCTCGAGCCTTTGGGCTCCCAATTTGGGCCAACCCATTTGGTTTTTTTTTTTTTAGGCAATGTAAAAAAAACAGCTCGGCACAAAATAGAAAAAAAATTACAAAAATATTAACTTATTAAAATAAAAAAAATACCCGCGACATGAGGCCCAACACATAAGCTCATATATAAAAAAACAAACTATTAAACATGAGACCGAAAAAATAAACCCGCACAAATAAAAAATAGAAAAGAATAAAAATAAAATTTTAACGCAAAAATTAACCCGCACTATTAAACATGAGACCGAAAAAATAAATCTTACACAGAATACAATAAAAAAAGCCATGTTCTCATAAAATTATATTAAAAAAAACTCGTATAGCAAAAAAAAGAAACATTTAAACGTGAGCCCCACACATAAGCTCATATAAGAAAAAAAAAACAAACTATTAAACATGAGGACGAAAAAATAAAACCACACAAAATAAAAATAAAATAAAAAATAATAATGCCTCGCACCTACGGGAAAAAAATTAACGACCCGCAGCAACGCGCGGGTAATCATGCTTGTTTGTATATATAGTATAGGTGGTGTCCTGTGCTACTCGTATTAAATACGCGATACTACTAGTATGCAAAGACTAGTGTGGTATATTAAAGACTCAAGCCCGATATAATCACTTTGCCAAGATCATTGACTGATATTTGCAGGAAAGGTTTCGACTTTCAACAAATATGTGTTCAAGGATGGATATCAAAATCAGATGACTTGTTGTCAAACATCATATCGATGTGTTTGATATTTGGTTCTACAACATTTGGTTACTAATCTTTTACCTAGTAAAGAAAAACGAAAAGTGAGGACTTTTGCATTTCAAATTATTTTTTTTTCCTTTTTAGGTATGTTGCTTCTAATTTTTTAATATTTTTGAATATATGTTTAATTAAAAAGCTTAAATACTTCTAAAATTGACATTATTTTGATGGAGAAATCTGATGGAGAAAAAAAAAATATATGTGTCAAATTTATAAAAACAAAAACATGAAAAAAAGAGTATGTAATTAATAAAACTGTAGTGGTTTAATTTTAAATAAATTATATAGAGTTAAATGTAAATTTATAAATTTACAAATTTTGTTATAACTTAAAAAAAACCCTTAAACTTTATATAACTTATAAAACAGAAAAAGTAAAAATTATATATATATATTTTAAAAAAATAATGTACAAGCATTAAATCTAGTAATTCTCGAAAGAATTGATACATACTCTTCCTCATATTTAAGGTTGTCCCACGTCAACTGATTAAGAGTAAAATGATAAGAAGGAGATATCGCTTTATATATTTACTGTTGGTTCCAAAACATATACATCAACTAAAACACTAGTATGCGACAATAATGTCTTAAATCCCTTTGTCATCATCCAAAGGCCCGAAGCACATTCAAGGTGTTACCGTAAGGAAATATTGGGGGTCGTACTTGACCACATATTGCCTTTCGCTATAAGCAAACTACATAAAAACAAAAACCGATCCAACCCATAACATCAATCTAATTAACACATTTCTCATGTCGTAGTCAAATGGAGAAATTTATACTTTATAAATCATATTAGTGATTTAAACACTTCTCGAGCGTGCTTTTATAGGAGTTGGTTCAATACTTATAAAAGTTTTCACATAATTTACATATAATACTTCTATAAGAGAATAAAAAAAGCGCAAGTGAAATTCTGTCATGTCCCTCGTACGATTGTAAAAGCAAAAGTAAACACTTGAAATCTTGAAAAAGGGCATAATTGGTGGGAGGTCATGAGAGTTTATAAAGTTCTTTGGGTATCCCACATTGGTGAAGTTCGTAACCAAAAATGGCTATATATACATAAACACATACCTTTGCAATATCAAGTTGTGAATGAGTTTAAGTCTTTGCGAGTTTCGGTATACGATTGGAAATATTAAAATTATGTACCTGAAACTCCCTGAGCCTAAAACACATTTAGATCTTATATTTTAAAATTATTTTTGTTTAAGTCTAACTCAAGCCAAAAAGTCCGATAATCAAAGAAATTTGGTTTAATTCTTACTCAAGCCAAACAGTCAAATAATCAATCAAACAAATCATGTAAAAGGAAAATAAAATTTCAATGGAGCAATTAAGAAATATGACTAATACTCTAATTAGGTATTTATCTATACTATCTCTACTACTTTATAAAGCATTTAGTCAATTTCTAAAATTAGAAGTACTTAAAATTTTAAGCAAAAAAGATTACTATAAAAAGAAGTCTTAAGAATTCAATCAATATACACTTATTTAAACATTTAAGAATTTAAATCTAAAGTTGTAACAACCTAAAAAACTCATTTAAACATTTTGGAAATTAAATGTAAATTTGTAACAGTCAATGTAAATGTTTTGTAACAACAGCCTATTTCGTAACCCATTTTAATATTGCATTATATATATGAATATATGATGCCCCATAACAAGCACCAGAATCTCTTCCTTTGTTTATTTTCTCTTTAGAACAAAATCACTCATTTCCATCTCATACCAGCCACACATACATAAACATAACCACCACTACCAGTTGAACCGTTGCCGCCATCAACACCGCCAGATATTTCTATAATCGGTGGTGTTTGAGTTTGGGTGTTCTCATCTACTCATAACTTAATTATGTTGTGTTTATTGTTTGTAGATCTTTGTTATGGTTCGTACTCAACGAAAGCTCGCCGGGAAAGTTTTTAGCTATTTTAAGACATCAAGACTACAACACATGTTTTTTTTTGGTGCTTCTTTAAAAGGTAATGCAAAGAATCCAGGAACTTTGTATATTTTTTTCTTTATTTTTTGTTGTTTGTAACTTATGGTTCATGAGTTTTTAATTAGTTTTGTTAAGAAGTAGTTTTGGATGCTAAAGCACAAAAGAAAGTATGGAGTGCTAAAGAAAATGGGGGAGTTACAATCACATGGCATGGTCCACTCACAACAAGTATGATGGAAATGACTCAATGAGACTCTTTTTTTGTTGCAGTGATGGAAATGAGACTTTAGTAAGGTGCAAGGTCAAGAACCATTTTGTATTAATAACCTTGGTGTCCTTAATCTTTCAGATACGTATAAATCCATTGTTACGTACTTAAATGTGATATGTCAAATACAAGAAACAGATTTAACGAATCTTAATTGTTGGATACCTTTATTTAATGATGTACACTATTTTATCAAAGATTTGTATAAGTCATGAAATGTATTTGTATTTCGAAGTTAGAAGAAATTGCATGTATTTGAACCCGTCGTAACGCGAGGCAAATTTTATCTTGTTTTTAATAACATTTACGAAAGTAACGGCCAGCAAACCAATATTAATGTAGACTTGTAACAAATAGAGAAAAAACGTAAGAGTCATCTAACATAATTACTAATAATAATGGAAAAAAATAACAGTCATCCAACAAATTTACTCATAATAATAATAATAAATTACATTTAAAAATTAATTTTCTTAAATAGTAAACTTATAACATCTCACATCTAGACTTCTATACTCCCTATATAAAATGTTAATATCTTATTTCTAACTCTAATCTTAATTACATCGTAATATTAAACATTACACACATAATCATAGCATCTAAAATATCCAGAACCTAATATTACGAGCCTAAACCATCTAATAAACACATTCGTAAATATGTACTATTACTTATTCAATCTTAACTTTATTGGGAAAGATGTAAAACCATTAGAAAATATTCATCATACACATTTAAGCCTTTAAAATCCTTTAATAACCAAAACTTGTAACACCCCAAAACATGTAACAACCAATTAAATGGTAAAGTTATAACGGCCCATATATGTTTTTAATACAGTCAACTTGTAACTGTTAACATTGATATTGTCATCAATTTAGTCAATTGTAACTACTAAATTCATGTGGTCCATTTGTAACGGTCTATTAAACATCATTTAAGTGTGTTGATCCCAACTTAAGATCGATTCCTTAGCTTGTAAAGGTTAAGTTACTTTGGATAAATCCAAAACAAATATGGTAGAAACTTTGTGAATACTAAAGAGTATGCGGAATCTACTCTTTAATACTTAGAAGAATATTAATGAAACAGTAAATTATATGAACAGTGATATTACTGAAAAGCTCCAATATTATTATTATCAATAATACGAGTACTCTGTGTAATACTAGGGTTTACAACCTTGAAGCTATATATAAAAAATGTATATGAATGAGAGATGTGAGATATCTAAACTACATGCCATAGGGTCTCCTTTTATATACCAAGGAAACCTAATGGGCTTACAACGCGTTTTCTACTCATACATATCTTTTCTTAATATATCTCATTCTTATCACATAAGTAGTACTAACTTATACAAACAGTACTAACTAAACTCTAACAACTGAAACTCTTCCAGTAGTAGTAACTTTACAACTAGCAGTAGTAATGACTTAGAATATTTTCTCTAAACTTCACTAGCAGTAGAAACAATACCAACAGTAGTAACAATCATAACTAGTAGCAGTAACTTCAACAGCACTAAGAAGCCTTTTAATCCCAACAATCCTCCCCTAAACTTGATGTTCACCTTCTGAATCTTCAAGTTTCTTGATTAAAAGCTTTATCTTCACTAGGAGGATGTATCCAAACACTTTATCTTCTTGGTCTTTCAGCCTGCATGAATATCTTCCTAAGAAGTTCTCTGGACATCTCATTATCTTGATCCACCAAGAGCTTTGCTACCAGCATCAATGTAAGAGTTCCTCTTGACAATGGATACTCCTTCTCTATCAACATGTAGATGTTTATTCCCTTCACTATAGACACATGATGCACTCCATATGAATCATATAGCCTTCAAGTTAAGTCACGAATATGCTTTTGAAGCTTCCATAAATCATCATCTATATCTGGTTCAAATAATCTTTTCACTCAAACCCATACTCTCTCTTTCTATTGTTATTTGTTGGTTTTGTTTGAAATGACTCTCTCTTTAACAGACTATACAAACAAAATCACTAAGTCATCTCTGTCAAATGCTTTCAGCATATCATCAAAGAATTGATGTACCTTAGTATGATTTCCAACTCTGATGATCTTCCAGTACTTCCTAGTGCCTTCAGTGTAAATCTCCTAGTCAATTATTAGATACTTAGTTTGTAAGGCTTCAACATTCATCCCTTGCTCTGGAACTATTATCATCATTTGTTGTAGCTCTTCTTGTGATAGTTCATCAGGTTCTTTATCTCTTGGTTCTTCAGCTAGTTTTGAGCTTTCACTAGTCTTTTGCCTTTTAGAACTTTCTTGATCAAGTTCTTCTTTTGCATACCTTTTTGAATTTTCAGCTACTAACTCAGGAACTGCTCTATTCAACTTTACTCTCTATTGTTTCACTGCCTTTCACCAACTCTGCATCCATGTCTACAAATATGTTTACTCTTTTCAATTCTTTCTCAAGCAACATCTGGATCTCTTCAAAACTTTTGTTCTTCAATTGAGTGTGCTTGTATCCAGCCATGTTCTTTAAATAAGTAGACATTAGGTTTTTCTTTTGAGTTTTAGTTGGTGGTTTTCTTCTCTGCTCTTCTGCTCTAAGTCTTGCAAAATGTTTCTTTCATTCATTCATGAGCTCTACAAATAACTTTGACCTTTCTTTAATGGTCAACTCTTCTCTCTCTTTCTCCTGTAATTTTGTAGCCAACTCATAGACTACATCCATCATAGCTTGAACATCATCCTATTCAGCAATGTTTGCAGCTTTACTAGCTTCTTCTTCTCTTTCTCTTTCAAGCCTGGCTTCTTCATCTAATTTTGCTTGAAGTCTCTGAGCTACATCAGCATCATATTTAATTTGATCTTTCTTCTTCTTTGGTGTTTCAGGTTCAACCATCTTTGTCTTTCCCTTGTCTTTTGGATCAATTTGTAAAGGAGGTACTCTTACTCTTGTTCCAGACTCGCTAGGCTCTTGCATAGTTACTCCTTTTGCCTTTGATTTCTTACTCTTCACCTTTATAAGGGTTTGAGCAATACTGAGGTCTTCATCTTTAATAGGAGTTGTTGCTGTTGTTGTTGTTGTTGGAGGAGGAGTATTTAGCTCAGCAGTACTAACATATATACCAACAGTAGTAATTGGTGCACTGGCAGTAGTAAAAGGTTCAGCAGTAGCAATATTAATACTGAAAGTAGTAATTGATGTACTAGCAGTATTAACTCTAATATCATGACCATACCTCCGTTGAGTCTCTGAATCCTCTTAAAACCATGAAATCCCTTCATCTTGGTCAATTTCATTCCTCCCCTGTTTGGATGTATCCTCCTAATTACCCAAACTTTTGTCAGCAAAAGACTCTATCCTGACTTTGAATAACCTCCTCTTGAGTTGTAGAGTTCTTGACTTTTTCTTCTTTTCCAACCTCTTAACTCTCTTCTTTAGATTAGTAATTTCTAAATCCTAAGCAGTCTTGATATTCTCCAAGTCAAGAACCCTTTCAAACAATCATGTATAAATTTCCATCAA